>NQFO01005487.1:0-97268 GCA_003991265.1 Pseudoperonospora humuli | reverse complement strand
TTTAATCCTCTGAGATGCGCACAACGCATATCCTTCAGGACTTGGTAGTATTGTTTAGGCTCCAGTGACTTTATAAAACCCAGTAAATGGTCACACAGAATCTGGCGCTCTATTTGGCTATCCAGCGTAGAAACAACCAACAGCATCTGAATCCACGTCGCCGTCGTAACGTGACGAATAGCAATAACCAAGCAGTAGTAAAGCATCGTACACCGCAGTCCTAGTCTTTGTCCCAACTTGACCGCCTCCATCGCATTGTGCTCGTCGATCATCCTCACTTCACACCTGTAAATATATTCGACGACTGTCACGACAGCTCCGATGTTTGTTCCTTCAATCTCGACGTGCATCAAACCTCGTTGATACTCGAGTTCGTCATCCAATGTGCAAGGTGTCGTGGGGTTCAATTCACAGAATAAAGTCCGTGCACGTCGCAACTTCTAGACAAAGTTTTGCCCACTTGGTGGCTGGTTCTCATCCATCACGGAGTCTCGCCGTAGCCTCTTCCTTTTTGAAATAGCAACAGCTGTGCCTCTTGTTTCTTGATCGGAAACGAATACAACGCGATACGAGCTTGTGGTTCACATGCAGTAATTGCAAACGTTGATGTTTTCCAATTGAAGTCGTATGCTGCAATCGGTTGCGGTAGTGAAAAATGCTGACTAATAGTCGAAGAGGATACGAAGGAAAGCATATGACCCCTCATCACAATACATCTCGGCTTGTGACCATACGGCACATTGTCCTGATCAAGCATCGGACCAACATTCCACGCACCTTCTTTTCTGATTCCTACGCTAAAATCATGTCTATGTCAGAAGGCAGAGAGACGCGAAACAGCTTCAAGACAGGCCCTGATTTTCAAGTACCGCTTCGACAACCTCAAGCTCTAGGCCATCGGTGATTGAACGTCATGGACCTTCTCAACGAGTCTTGCCGGTCGAAAGTATCGCATTTTCAGTATGGTCTGCCTATTCTTGCTGAACAACACCCGAGCAATCGAACACTGTCTTGCCGTTGCAAATAAAACCTGCGAAGCCGAAACCCTCGAGCGGTGCCGCAATGCTAAGTATTCGAAAACGCAAGAAGAAGCGAAAGATGGGCTTTATATATCCTTGTTGAAATGCTAAGCACTTCAACAGCTGGATCTGCTATCTGGATGCTACTAGAAGAAGTAATTCACGGTGCTGCAAATATGTCGGTAGCGTACATTCAGCTCGGGCGCCTACAGTCGGTCACAATAACGAGGCTATCAACATCCCACTGTATGTACAGATAGCCGCACATTTATGGCTTCTATGAAATAGTACCGGTCCGTATTTTGCAGGTTGACAAACTTCGACACAAAGTTTCAGGCAACTGCTGGGCTGGATTTAAGCGTGACGTTTTGCAGTATGTCGAGCTCGAGACGGACCAAGACATGGCAGTTGCTCATTATCTACAATACTTCCATGAGACACATTAGCTAATCCGATCGTTAAGTAGTACCAGAATACGAGCGTTTCGTTTTGGCACGGTTTCGACACTTCAGTGCGCGACGTAGACCACATGTCATTGACGTTGCTTGGGTCTTGCCATTATATCCACTGACATCGTGGTGTTTCTTTCCATGTAGTCATCTGACACATGCAAGTGCTACCTCTACGGAGGCCAGATAGCTTATGTTTATCCAATGTCTCGTATGCGAATTTTGTGTGACTCGCAGAAATCTTCGCTTCAACGACGCAAAAAAACTCTTTTTTCAAATGGCCCGTTTTTGACCGGATACATAAGGCTGGCGGGAAAAAACTGGACGTCCGTCCAGCACACAAGAAGAGGCAAAGGAAAAAAGAACTCATTAAGAACTCATTTTTCAAAAGACTAAAGCGAGTAGACCACAAAAGGCCCTTGGTCGCCATGGATGTGGGCACTAACGTCTGGATCAAGACCAATGACGCTGCTGTATGGGCGGCAGGCGAAGTCATCGACTATCAGCATGTCGATGGCCTTGTGCAAGTTCGTCGCTTCGACACTGGCGACGTCGTGATTCGTGAGTGTTTTTCATGATCCCCCCTTGTCGCTTTATACACCTTTTCACTAACCGCTGTCATTCTTTTTACTAGGCCATTATCCGGGTTTCGACGATGAGTTGTGTTTACGCAACATCTCGACCAACTTCCTCGCCGTATCGAGTCTCACAAACCTCGAACACCTGCACGAGGCGGCGCTACTACAGGCGCTAAACGAGCGGTTCGCCCACGATGAGATCTACACGTCTATTGGCGACATTCTCGTGGCCTTGAATCCGCTAAAAGCTCTGCCCAAACTCTATTCCGACGCGCAATTGGACGCTTATAAACATGCCATGACTGTGTCGCCCCATCGGAAAGAAAGGTTACCCCCTCATGTGTTTGCCATTGGTGGCAAAGCGTATAGTGGACTGTTAAAAGCCGAACGACATAGTCAAAGTATCCTCGTGAGTGGAGAGAGTGGCAGTGGCAAGACCGAGAGCACCAAGTTCCTCATGCGCTTTCTCATTAGCGCTGGACGGGGCACCACAACAAAGACGCACGGCGCAGTGGAAATTGGTCGCCGCATTCTCCAGACCAACCCCATCCTCGAGTCTTTTGGCAATGCGCAGACGATCCGGAATGACAATTCCAGTCGCTTTGGCAAGTTTATCAAGATCCAGTTTGGAGACACGAACGAAATCGTTGGGGCACAGATTGTGAGCTATTTGCTCGAGAAAGTGCGGCTCTTGCATCAAAACCCTGGCGAACGCAGCTTTCATATCTTCTATGAGCTGCTGGAGGGAGCTGATTCCGAGCTCTTGAAGGTTTTGGGCCTCCAGAAGGGCGGCACGTATGAGCTGCTTAATTCGTATGGACCCAAGTTTGCACGACAACGAGCTGTGTCGGACAAGTATGCGCAGCTTTATAGAGAGACGGTACGAGCTTTTGACGATACGGGAGTTGACAAGCAGGAACGACTGGACATTTTCAAGATTCTTGCAGCTTTGCTACACCTTGGAAATGTCAATTTCACGACACTTAGTGGTCAAGACGAGACCACTGCGGTGACGACCGACTCGCGGTTTCATTTGGAAAAATGTGCCGAACTCTTGGGTGTGAGCATGAAGAAACTAGAGACGCTGTTGAGCAGTCGAGCGTTCAAGGCGGGGATGGAGGTGATGGTGCTAAAGCACAATTCCGAACGAGCAAAGGAGATCTGTCAATCCTTGGCAAAGGCTGTCTATGGCCGTCTCTTCTCGTGGTTGGTACGTCGTCTAAGTGATGAGATCAACTACTTTGATGCGGCAATTTCCAACTCGGACGAAGAAGAAGAAGAGGAAGAGTTGGCGACTATCGGTATTCTCGACATCTTTGGCTTTGAGAGCTTGAACCGCAATGGATTTGAGCAGCTCTGCATCAATTATGCCAACGAACGACTACAGGCTCAGTTTAACGAGTTTGTCTTTGTACGGGAACAGCAGGTGTACATTGCCGAGGAAATCGACTGGAAGGCCATTTCGTACCCCAGTAATGCCGCGTGTTTGGCTCTTTTCGACGACAAAAGCAATGGCTTGTTTTCACTCTTGGATCAGGAATGTCTGATGCCCAAGGGATCAAATCAGGCGCTTAGCACCAAGTTTTACCGGTACCATGGCGAGGAAGGGTCCACGGATGCGGCAGGACTTTTACAGCAGTCTCAATTTTCCCGGAGCTCTTTATCAATGTCATATAGCAAGTGTTCGCATCGGACAATGTCTATAGAGGAAAATGTTCACGAAGATACGCGGAATCATACGTTTTCGGCGTCAAAGATGGAGCGTGTGAATCATCAATTTGTGGTGCACCACTTTGCCGGGCGCGTGTGTTACAATGTGGACCAGTTTGTTGAAAAGAACACTGATGCACTCCCTGCTGATGCAAGTAGTATTCTGTCGTCCTCGAGTAATGAAGTCGTCGTGGCACTGGGAGCCGATGACTACGTGGATATACCAGGCGCGGATAATGAGACGAGCAAACGAAGGCGCTGTTCTACGTTGCGTGCACCTAGTGTCTCTGCGCAGTTCAAGAGTCAACTGGACCGCCTTATAGTCCAGATCGGGCGCACGGAGCCGCATTATATCCGCTGCTTGAGGCCCAATGAGCTCAAGAAGGCCGGAATCTTTGATCGTGAAAGGATGGTGGAACAAATGCGCTCTGTTGGTGTGCTGGAGGCAGTTCGCATCGCGCGTCATGGCTACTCTGTGCGTCTCTCTCATGCAAGCTTTGTCGATCGCTTTTCCGAATTCAAGCGCTTTATGAGCGTGCGGACTCAATCGACGAAGATGAACAACCACGACTTGGCGCAAGCTCTTGTGACCGTCTTAGTGAACAAGGTTCTTCCAGAAGGTGATGTGGAGCGAATCAAGAACCACCCAGGCGCTTTGATTGCAGCTCCTGAGGACGAGTTTTGCCGCAAAGACGTGCAGGTTGGCAAGACGCTAGTATTTTGCAAGTCGGACACGTACAATTACTTTTGTCGGTATCGCTTGGAGCTACGAAATCGCTATGCGACCGTATTGCAGAAGCATTACCGTGGATATCGACGCCGGGTATGGTTCCAGAAGTTACGTGACTTTGCGGTGCATGTCCAGGCAATTGTTCGAGGATTTCTCGGACGGAGGCGTGTGGATAGATTGCGTCAGTTGCGTCGAGAGAAGGCTGCTACTCGTATCCAGTCAAGCTGGAAAGGTTTTGTCGCTCGGCGCACGGTCGCAGGAATTGGTAAGGACAAACTCCAGCTTGCTAAAGCCATCCGCATCCAAACTCAATGCAGACGTTGGCTCACCCAACACAAGCGCAAGAAGTTGATAAAGGAAAAGTGTGAACATGCTGCTGCTACTGTCATCCAGAGGCAGAGCAAGAAATGGCTTACGCAAAACCTGCACACGACGGCAAAGCTACAGCGTTTTCAGTTGAAGGTCGCGTTTGGCAAATTCCGTCGTGCGTGCCTTGCTTCACAGACAGCAGGCGAAATAGAGGCCGAGCAAACACCTAGCGATGGATCAATGGCGAGTCCAGTGAAACGCCATGCAACTGGTCCATTTGGCCGCTACCCGTACACTGTGTCAAGCTCGGAGCAAGAAGACAGCTCTACCGGTGATGACCGGATGGAGCCACTAGTTCATATTGTCGCTCCCACTTCCCGCCGTACCCACAGTAGACAACGGAGTCGTGCAAGCGGTAGACATCACTCCCGTGCAAGTAGCAGCCATGTCAACAATCGCAATTCGCTGCTCGAGAATGAGATATTGCGCTTGCAGCAGATGCTTGTAGAGCAGCAGGGCGGTCGCGAAGATCGTCCTCGTCGTGATCAACATCGTCGATCGTTGTCCCATGCTCGTCCACAGCGAAATTCGTCTCTCAACTTTAATCACGAGCACTCGACTCGAGCATCGCATCGGCGTCCAGATCATCGTCGGTTTTCGGTCAGTGGTGCACTATCGGACGATGAGGACGACGAAGTCGACGACGACTTGTCCGTTTTGCCGCTGCGCCGTGCACGGAGCGTGATGCCTGGGAAGCACGTGGACCACGTTTCCGTGCTCTCCAAAAAAATTGAGCACCTGGACGCGAAATGCAAGTTCCTGGAACATCTCGTGGACCAAAGGAATTACGAGGACGCAGGACGGCAATCTCTTTCAAGCAATCGCGAGTCGCTTGACGGCAGGGAACATATGATGCCTGTGGATGGGCCATTGTACGATGAATTTCGTCCAAGCGACGCGGGCACAGACGTCGACTCGATCATTTTCAACATCCAGAATCAGATGGACATGCTTCGCCAGTCGATCTCTACAAAGGAGCCAGTCGCCCAAACGTCACGCAGATCGTTCTCGACGCGATCTTCGTCTACTACTTCAATGACATCGTTCTCTAACTTGCCACTGGGTGAAGCTCCACCGAGTTTGCCGTCACTTCCACTCTCTGAGTCGCAGCTATCGGCAGGTGGATCATCACACGGCAACAGCCGACGTAGTGGTGAAAGTTCACTTGGAACGCCCACGTCATCAGTAGCGTCATCGTTCTACCAAGGACCTCCACGTTTTGCACCCGCACATTTTGGTGGTCGAGGCATGCCCCGCATCGTAAAGTGGGCACGCTCCACCAATTGCTACGAGTGTGGAGAGTCCTTCAATCTCTTTGTGCGGCGTCATCACTGTCGTATGTGCGGTAATTCATTCTGTCATGAACACTCAAGTCGACGGGTATCAGTCTTTGGCATTGGTTTCGATGATGAACCGGTGCGTGTGTGCGACAACTGCTTTTCCGAGTATTACGCATCGCAGGAGCCACATACGACTCTCCATCCCCCGCACTATGGCTTCACCTCCGATCGACTGTCCGCAACGTCGCGACTCAGTGGATTGTAGCCAGTGAAGATGCTCAAGATGGACGTATTGCGTCAGATACGCAAGGAACGACATCTTCACAAAAACAATTGTGGACACGACAAAGTGTACACTTGCAGGATATTGAGCAGATTGGAAAAAAGTGCTTTATGGTTTTTTTGCTGAGAGTTGAAAAAGTTGATTTTTAATATGATGGTAGTTTGACATTGTGAGGTCAAGTTTTGTGTCCATTGCACATTCCGATCGCCCAGTCATAAAATCGCGCACCGTCGGTAAATATATTACGCAAAGTTGATCGTGTTTACATCAAACGTAGCATTTTCTTCTTGTCCTTGTCCTCCTTCATCCATTGCCGCCATCCTGTGAGTCGATTGCGCTCTGCTTTCTCGCCTTCAACTGCGCGAAAGTATCGGACCGAATCCATGCGATTCCGTACAAACCAACAACTCTTTGCATTGCATCGACGTTCGTGAGCTTCAGCTTCACGGACCTTGACAGCAGCGGCAAGACGGTGCTGCTCTTGCTCTTCGGTGGTGAGGCTGCTTGCAACAGCAGCTCGAGCAGCACGCCGCATAAGCGCTCCCGATTGTGCGACAAAAGTCGTCTCAAATGCTCGTGTTAATTTGCGACGTCGTGAGGTATGTCGCTGTTGTTCCAACGCAGCGTGGGTATGCATCACGTGCAGCTCACGCTCAAAGTGCATTCGTTGCAATCCAACGTCGATATCCAACGTCGCTGTAGTCATTTCAATAACTTTTTCTCGCTGAAGTAGACGACGATCGACGATAAGCGCTTCCAGTGCACGTTCACTTTCTTCGCGTAGATCACGAACATGGTGCCTGCGAACTTGCAGCTCTTGACCTTTTTTCTCCGCAACAGAAGCATAACAAGGTTTGCCAAAGCGATTCAATAGCAATTGGTGGCGATTGCTGCCTAATGATGGCAATGGAGACGTCGACATGGGTGGAGGTTGTAGCTGAGTCTGATGAGCTGGTGGGCGATCACTCGGATGCTGTTGAGTAAGAGTCGATAGGGTACAGTCGACTATGTGTATCGGTACCGGAGATGCAGTGCTTTTAGTGCTTTTGACCGGCAAGACTCGTTGAGGAGGTCTAGGGACTACGGGAGGAGGATCAATCTCCGGCGGTCCCATTGTTCTGCGGCAGTAATAAGTTTGTGCAATTGCTCCTCTATTTGCGGCATCAACAAACGCAATTATTGTCGATGTGGGTCTGGACTGCTTTGAACGCAAAAGGGGAACAGCACATACGATAGAAGCAATTGAAATGCTCGATCGAGGCCGCAGAGAGAACAGTCGATCGAGGATGATGCGTTCAAAGACTACATTAGCGTCGTGTACCGTGACTTTTGTCTCCAGGATGAAATTTGACGCAAAATTGCTCAACGTGAACGAATGAGCACTGACCTCCATGAAGAGCGACACTTGCTTTAGTGAAAGACATGACCGAGTTGACAGCAGAGGTGCAAAATTGCCACCACCGCTGGATGCACACAAGAGCACGCGCAAAGGGGACTTCCAACGTTGGCGCTGCTGCTGCTTGACAAGCATTGAGGAGTATTTGGTTGCAAGGTATGAAACGCTGCCGTAACTCACGGGCAACCTCTTCTGACGATGACCTCGTCATTATCTGCAGTCGCCGTCTATACTCTCGTCACTGTTGATAACGTTCTGTTGGTGCTGACTCTGGACAATAAAGGCAACTTGTTGCAGCTAAGAAGAAGCCAGCAGTAGCCAAAGCTACTTCTTAGCTGCAACAAGTTCACGAATTTGACGTTAGATGAGCTGACAAAGCAGAAATCCATGAATGTGCTTCTAGACGTGAACAATGAGCTCGCACACACAACGAAAGCGCAGGAATAATTTTCACATGTCGACAAGAGTAGCCCCCGTATGCGTTTCTGTGCTCGTACGCTTGGGCTCTTGTCGATAAGTAAGCCTCTTGGTTCAGTTTGCGTCCAAACGCTCGTATGATGCGCTTGTGCAAGACCCAGCCGAGGCACTAGCGCGTCATACGAGCGTTCGGATGTGCGTGCTGAATGACCTCTTGGTCAGTCATCACAAAGTTGTAAGACTCAGGTCGACCATGTCCACGGTATGACTCGAAGCTGCTATTTCCATGCACTGTCATCATCACACGGTGCTACATCTTTCGGTTCTTCAGTTGCAACTTTTCTTTATCCTCCTTAGCTGATACGTCGTCGTACTGCATCTCGATTTCGTCGCATCCTTGAAAGCTCCTTCTCTTCTTCGATTGCTGACGGGGGTTTGTTTGCCTTCTCAATCTCCATCAACTGCTGCTTACCAGTACCCGTTGCTTCGTCCAAAAGCTTCGCCAGCAATGAAGACACGACAGCAAGAAACAAAATCTTTGATCAGCTCGTCTTCACGACAAAGTAAACCCGGACGCAATGGTCCATGCTGCAGCAAACACAGAGCAAAAGGATGCAGGTTGCAAGACCATTGACAGCTCGCAATTCGAGTCGCTCTCCAGTCCAAGCATTGTTTCACGTGCAACGTTGGAAGTCATGCATCATATGGATGTGTTTTGCGAAGCACAAACGCCATTTTGGGCTGCTTTGATCGCCAACCCCACGCTTGACGTCTTGAGTGAGGCAGCAGCGTTACTTGGTAAGGGTACTGAGTCTGCACCGCCTGCTCCGTCCTGTGGCCTCTTTACTTTTTTCGAAAAGCCCGGTGAAGCTTTGTCTTTTCGTGTATACGCCTTACGCTTCCGTGGCGCTTGCTTCTTCGTAGCGCTGCTGCTCGCACCTGCACCAGACGTCGCCAAAGATGAAGAAATGCCAACCATTGCTTCGTCCAAAGCCTTGGCAGCGGCAGTCTCTGCTGCTTCAGAAGTGAGTGGTTCATCGCCACTTTTAGCACTCTTTACTCTGACGCCTGTCAGTATCTTTACATAAACATCCAAAGGCTCTGCTACCTTCGCGTACGATAACGGGAGCTTCGAGTACTCATTCATCAATACCTTCAGTCGGGACAATTGCTGCGTCTTCGTTCCAGATTTCGTCATGCATTTGTGAGTCCGCGACACCCACGCGTCCACGCGTCCGATCAAACTGCGTAGAGGAGTCAGAATCTTCTTGTCGTCCCAGAGTTCAAACTCGGTGGCATACGAGATGGCGTCATTGAGTTCGCCACGTGATGGCCGTTCCTGCAGCAAGGACACGACCACTTGACTCCATGACACCGTGCGTAGCAATCGGGCAAAAACGCCCACACCTGGAAACAGTTTGTCGATGCTCAAGGATGCTGTCTCGGATGTTGGAATCGTGGCTGCATCTAATGGCGGGTTTGTCATTGCATCGAGTGCACTTGTGTACTCTAGTGGGAGGAATTTGGAAAAGTCGACGTTTGCACGTGACAGCAACGATGTCGTATTGAGCAACGACACGGCTTGCTGGACCCACACTTGGGCATAAGGCAGCATACGGTGACGAGCATGGAACACATCCGAGAGCTCACGAAGTGCTTGCTGGGCATTTGTCAGCCGCTCACGACTTAGTCGCAACGAGCTCTGAAGCTCAAGAACTTGTTTGCTTGCCTCGACGTGCTCGCTCTTCATCTTTGCCAGCTGCTGCTCCACACCACCTGCAACCACAAGCGCTGCTAAGCGTTCCGTGCTCCCCATCAAAGTGGCTGCCATCGGGTTCAGCAATGCCGAAGTGGAAGTCTGCTGGACTGTAGGAGTTGAAGCAGTCGCTGTAGTTGCTGTCGTCATAACATTTGTTGTATGCGGATGACTTGAAACAGAAGCGTTAGCTGAGATTGTCGTGGAGGGGGCCGCAGCCTTTGCAGAAGCGTTTGGCAACTCCTGTGGATCTTTCACCCCGTTGATGCCGAATGCACTGGTTAGAGCACCCGCGCTAATCGTTGCAACGGGTTTAGTGGCCGCGCCCAGCTCGGACACGCTCTTCAATACATTGCTGACGGCACGCATGGGCGGAATCAAGATACTAGGGTACTGCTGGCGATTCAAAGTCGATGCGTGTGTGCCTGCAAGAGCTGATGGTACTGCAGCACTTGACGTAGCAACGCTGGCAGTGCTAGCTGAAGTAGCAGCCGCGGTAGACTTCGCTGCCGCTGCCAACAAAAGCGCGTTCGCATCGGCTGCGATCGGTGGAGTTGACACACTGGTGCCGGTCTTTGAAGCAGCCGCGCTCGTCGTGGTATCAGTTGCGTTTGACACGGCAGCTGCTGACAATTGCATTGCAGCAGAGGGCTTGAGCTGCGGCGTTTGTGCTACTGAATGTTGTGCGCCAAGAGTGCCATTCCCTGTAACAGGGTTGATTGCCAAACAAGCCTTTGCGCGCTCGATGTCATCGATCCGTGCCCGAAGCTGATTCATCTGGTTGTTGCAGCTAAACAATAGCATCTCAGTACGCTCGACGGTCTTTTCCTCACGCTTCACTTTTCGCAATGCACTGGCCTGATGCTTTTCGAAAGCCTTAGCATATTCGTGCATATCCCACATGTTGCTTTGTTGTCCGAGCATCTTTGCTTGCTGTAGCATTGCTGCAAGCTCCTGCAAAATCGTGCACGATGGACACGTGTAGTGCTCTACCTTTTCCGCTTTCTCCTTGGACATGCCAATGCAACTGTCGTGGAACCAGTCGTCACAATAGTCGCAGCCAATCATCAACCCATCAAAAGGCTGACGACAAATGCAATAGCGCTCGGTGGCAGACTTCAGAACATCTCGATGCATGTCGAGGTCGATTACTAGTCGAGCGCACTCGTATTCATTCAACAATGCAAGCAAATTGGCAACTCGAGCCTGGCCTGTCTCGATTCCAGACCCCAGCACACGGTTCTCCCAGTCGCTCGCAATCTCCAGATGCTCTTTGAGAAAATCGAACACGGGCATGTCAATCGCGATATCTTCCCCTTCCTCCACCAACGAACGTGCCGCACTCATGCTCATTCGTCCAACTCCTTTGGTCATCAAAGCCCGCAAACGTTTCTTGAGCTTGGACAACCAAATCCTGGCTTTCTTAGCTTCATCCATCACGATCTTAAAGGTGCCTTGTTCCAGGAGTAGTCCGCTCCCGTTATCAAGCAAGGTCTGAAGTTCGCCTACCTGCGCATGCTTGTCCGCTACGCATTTATTCACACGCTCGGTCCACTCGAGCACCACTTTTTCATGGGCTTTCAAGTATGGTAGTGGCCAAAGCATTTGCTCCAAAGTCTCCAATGTCGTAGACTTTATGACACCAAGCGACTTGATCTCCTCAAGGCCTTTAGCAATCTTTACGCCTTTCGCGACAAGATCTTGGAGAGGAAGTGTTTCATTGTAAAAAAGCGATCGAGAACCTTGCAGCCATTCCAGCAGCGATATGATCAGGCTAAGTGCCTGCTGATCTGGAGCTTCCACACTAAGGAGATCACTTTCCGTTTGTGCTTGCACAAGCTGTTGCTTCCATGCATCCAAAGCTCGCACCGAGTCGTCCGTGATATTCTCGGTAATACCACCTCCATCTCCAGCCAGTACGAGCTCCTCAACTGTTTGCCGTGCTTTAGCTTCCTTTAGCTCCAAACTATTGACGGCTTCAAAGCTTTCATCAGCCATTGCCAGGACTGGTTCTAAAAGATCTCGCCCAATCTTCGACATCCACGAAGTCTTTGAAGTGCCGTCACTCGTATCGCCTCCCTCACCCTTGGCGACCGACTTTTGCATGCAACCACTTTCAATTCTTACATGCGTCATAATCGAGTCAGCATGTATCTCGAGCGCTTGCATGTTTGCGTCAGTGATACCAGTAGCGCTGATAGGCTTCGTACTAGACACCGTTTCTGCTTTAACGCAATTTTCGGCGCTACTCCTCTCACCTTTAGCAACATCGGCCTCCTCTTTGGTGTTCTGCGCTAGTGCTTCGCTATCGTCTGAACCATTTGCATCAACATCCATCGCGCATTCATTGCTCCCTTCTTCTCCTTTACTAACTTCCTGTGCGTCGCTGGGCTCCGTTGATGGCTCAGCCATTTCGACATCCTCGTTTTCCTTTTGGCCTGTATCAGTAGCACTTACATCGCCAATACGGAGCTTCTCTTTCGCCTTTTGCAGCTTTCCATACACAAGTAGATCAAACGATCGAAGACGCTCGACCACTTCTCCAATTGACGCACTGACTTGACCATTGATGACTTCGTGTGTCTTCGCTCGCCACAAAGTCAAGTCGCTCAATTCCTTGGATAGTATGCGTAATTCATCACGAAAGAGAAAGCGCAACTTTTTCGATTCCTCCAACAGCTCGTGCAATTGCTCGGTCGAGAACGAATCATTGGCTAGTCGCTTTTTCCTTGACTGCCGAGGAGGAATACTTTCACGCACGCGCGCCGCCCAATTCTTCTCGCCTTCAACAATCCGGGCAAGATTGAGTCCCTCCTCAAACGTAAATGGGAAGGCATCAACTCGCTCGAGTAGAGATGATGCCTGCGCCAGATCTCCTAGTTCTCGACGCATTGGATCCACTTCTCCCTTGTTTGCTTCGACTGTTGTACCAGAGGCGTCAGTGCCGCATAAGCACCCAATGCTCATGAGAATAGCGCTCGCCTCAGCCTGCGCTTCCACGCCCTTCAAGAGCAAGTCGTTCAGTGGCGTGGTGTATGAGGACACGTCAACCGCAAGAGTCTGTGACTTTTCGATTAGCTTACTAATTGCATCCATGGATTTCTTCTTTGCTCTGTCGACGTGTGTCACCGACGAATGCACTGATGACCTGGATGAATGGGAAGGTAATAGGTATGACGACAATGAGGCAAACAATTTGTCAAAAGCCGCGATACCAAGGTTATCTCGGAGCTCATTGATCCATTTGCGCGCTTGCTCCATTGCAGCGTGAATATCACGTTCTACCTGTGGTTTCCAGCGTGACCGCTTCTTTGGATAAATGCGTTCCCGTATTGCGTTCGCCTGCGTAATCAACTCCTCTATCTCTTCAACCGAATTACGACAAGCCAGCTTTGACGCGGCAGTTGTACACCATTCTCGAGCATCGATTTCAGCCTCCAAAAACTTTTGTTCGTCCATCACTACAGGAATGTCTTTAGCTTCCTCCAAAATGTCTTTCAGACGATCAAGCGTGACATCTGCACCACCATCGATTGCCTCCTTTACTTTAACGGCCCATTCATTCGCACACTCCAGCAGGTCTTGCATTTCAAACATCTCGGTGCTATTTTCACATGGAGCATCATCGACAAGCGCACGGATCGCTTGCAAATCCATTTTCTTTGTGTTGGCACCGCCTGCTCGACGAGTTGCACGACGATTAGGCATGCACTTGCGGGCTTTTGCGAGCCACGTCTGTGCGCTGAGCATTTTTCGCTGAAATTGCTCGACTTCCTGCTCGAAATTCACTGGGATCAGCTCGATCTTTGCCAACACTTCACGCACAATGGGCAGGCTCACTTTGCCCTCTGCTAGCATACTGTCAATCGTAGACTTGAGCTCTTTCGCCTCGTCTACCGTTTCTCGAAAGCTGTCCTCTTCTGGGAAAACAAGTTGTGGCGCCATCACCGCTTCAAACAGCGCATTCAGCTCTTTCAGCTCCACCTTTTTACTCTGATGTCGTTTACTACTGCTCGTATGCTGCAGCACTTCTTTCAGCTGCATGAGCGCGGTATCGAATGTGTGTAGCCTGGACACGACAGCTTCTTTCTCGGGCAATACAACCTGCATATCTTCCGCTTGGTGTAAGAGCTGTAGCAATCGCGCGCGGTCCACCTTCTTTGTCCTCACTGCTTCGCACGTCTCTCTCCAGCTCGTAATACGCGTCACAAGTCGTCCCAGTACCCCAGCTTCCGTAGCTGGTACAATATCACAATTGGCGTTTGCTTTCTCATGCAATTCACACATATGCTTGAGCACCTTTTCATCAATACTCGTGTGCCTCATGCAGCGATAAAAGGCCAAGAGCCATTTTTTAGCGTCCTCAGCTGATGTGGACTTGGTCGAGCTCTGACTCCCTCCTGCAGCCGACCTCGGCAGCTCAATACTGTGTCTCGCATACAGCGAGCACGCGGCGTCCGTCGTATTGTAGTCAAAGCGATGCAGCAACTGCAAGGCCAATGCCACCACCTGCTCCTGTGTATCAAACGTCGCTCCGTCTCTTAATGACCGCGCCAGCTTCAGATATTTGTCCAAGTCGACCCCCAATTCTGTGCCACAATACTTTTAATCAACACTTTTCATACAATAACTAGCGCTCCAATTCCCTACCTTGGGCTCTATCAGGGCAGTATCTCGGCCGTGGCTGCTGCAGCGTCTGTTTCTTGTATCGCATCTCTGCTGCATCCGCTGGGGACGTAAGCAGCTCCGGGATGGTGGCCTGGTATCTCTTGCCGACTCGTGAGTGAAGCGCTACAAACTGTGGGGATGGAGCGGCATTGCAGCTGCCTGTACCACTGCTGGCACTGTTGCTGCGCTCTCGGGGGCTGCCCTTGCCCGCGGCGTCGTCCGAGACGCCACCGCGTCGACTCATGGGAAGGAAGAAGTTCGGCTACTCGACTGGCGAGTGCGCAAATGAAGTCTAGCGATGTGATTGGTCGAAAAGAATACTCCTACCAAATGACCATTCTGCTCTATAATTTGGTCTTGAGGGAGCAATTTCTGCGTCGGTATTTGGTTCTGTGACCGCCACCACACACACCAGAAAGAACGCACCCTGTCGAGATGCTCGCCGTGAAGCTCCTGGGTCCTGCGGCTCGTCCGCAGCTGGTTAAACGTACCGCGAGCCCATTCTTACAGCCAGTAGCAATGTGTCTACTTCATACTTCACGGCCTGTTCTCGCGCAATCTTTTGACGACAGCGGGATGCCTCGCCTGCAGGACACACCCACCAACATTGTACTGTTTATTTGTGCAATTGCTTGCGTGCGCACTTGGGACACCAATTGATAATGTGAATACCGTGTGCACTTTGCAGGGTGTGCTGATCGTACCGCAGCAACGTGCGTGGGTTGTGGAGCGCTTTGGCAAGTTCCACGACGTGTTGACGCCCGGCCTGCACTTCCTCATCCCAATGGTGGACCGCATCGCCTACGTGCACTCGCTCAAGGAAGAAGCCATCAAGATACCTGGTCAGACTGCTATCACTCGTGACAACGTGACCATTAGCATAGACGGCGTGTTGTACGTGAAAATTATCGATCCGTACAACGCCAGCTATGGAGTCGAAGACCCGCTCTACGCCGTCACGCAGCTAGCACAGACCACCATGCGCTCAGAGCTAGGAAAAATCACGCTGGATAAAACATTTGAGGAGCGCGAGTCACTTAACTTGAGCATCGTGGAAGCCATCAATCAGGCGTCGGAAGCGTGGGGGATCAAGTGTCTGAGGTACGAGATTCGTGATATTGCTCCGCCCCGTAGTGTCAAGGCTGCTATGGACATGCAGGCGGAAGCAGAGCGTAGAAAACGCGCTGAGATTTTGGACTCAGAGGGTGAGCGTCAAGCGTACATTAATGTGGCTGAGGGTAAGAAGCGTGCGGCCGTGTTGGAGGCGGAAGGCGTGGCTGCGGCCATTTTGGCGAAGGCAAACGCGTCGGCTGGTGCTATCCACCAGCTTTCGAGCGCTATTCAGGAGACAGGCGGTCGTGACGCTGTTGCACTCCAAGTGGCCGAGAAGTATGTGGACGCGTTTGGTAACATCGCTAAGGAAGGTACGACCATGCTATTGCCGTCTAATACGAACGATCCTTCTAGCATGGTGGCGTCGGCACTCGCCATTTTCGGAAACATCCAGAAGCAGAACAACAAGGAAACTGCTCGTATTGCTGACAAGTTGAGCAACCAGAATGCTGAAGAAGAAGCTGACGAATATACTTTGGATAGCCTTGATCCGGACGCGACCAAGAACTAACCCGCCATTTCCAGTGGAAGTAGATAAGGGTCTTAAACTGACACAAGTATGGCAAGCTGGCTGGTCATGTAGCTGACGTCGCTGGGGACCAGCAGCATAATAGTGTGCAGGGTTCGTCAGCTATCCATCAAGAAAATAAAACGAAACTTACGCAAACCGAACGCTTTGCTGTGAATATTATAAAAGTCGTCACAAAGTCGTAGTATGCCAAAGCTATCCTGTGTGCTTTTGATGCTTTCCCCTACTATCACTGCACTGCTCACATTCTAGTATCCTTTCAAGTGCAAGCAACCCGGTCGTCTGTTTAGCTGCTGCTGCCACTCAAGATGCACGTGCGTTGATTTGCTACGACGAGGAGTAGCAGGCACAGTACTCGATATCTTTCTGACTACGTCTACGTCTGCTACTTTTGGGAACGTGCCGTCAACACAAAACAATATCGACAACATCACACACCGCAACGAAGCCAATGCAGACACTGTGCAAAACACAAGCTCACAGAGGTTTAACAGCAAGTGAACAAGCCAATAGGCACCATCACTCACGGCGCTCATGCACTACAAAGGATGTTGTCTACCGTTGTTGCTCCAAGTGACGTCTGAGAGGTCATTCGACGGATGCAACACGAACGCAAGAAAGTGTTCACCACGTGTACAGGATATTGAGCATTCGACCAGCCTGAGGTTAGGGCTTGACAATTGCACTCTTCAATCTTGTAAATGAACACTCCCAGCAGCAGCAACTCTGGTGTCCCAAGGGCGTCCCTGGCAGGCTTCGTGTCGACATCCGTGCTGACATCCTCTGATGGGGTGCGTTATTGCTTCGTGTACTAGCGAAACGACGCCTCAATATCTCTGTTAACGCTGATTTGTCCATCGAATTCGTGTCTTCAGCTCTTCGGTGACAACGTGGAGGAAAAGCGTGTGACAGAGGCCCCAGCTCCGCGAGCAGAAGATACAGCGAGCTACAAGCCTCTGTACGATCATCTGCAAGAGCGCAAAAGCCAGAAGGATAGTGAGTGGAAGGAGAAGAACAATCCATTCGGTGCGTGGCTAGACGTGGATGAACATCAAGGTCAACGTGTATCCCGTTAATGAGTTTATGTCATTATACAGCGCCGCCCAAGGGTCTAGATGACGAAGAGTTCGAGTACATTGAGGACCTAGAGAGCAGGAAAGAGGAATTGGGGCGAAAGCGCCTCGCGCAACATGAGGAGGACCTGGCCCAATTCTGTATGGACCACGAAATTGCTTTATACGGCAGCGTTGGTCCTAATTGCTAACAATGTTACCCTTGATTATGATTGTAGTGCTAGCACGCGGTACACCTAAAGCAGCTACCAGTGCACCTCTTACAGTGCAGCATTTGCGAAAGTATCCGACAAAGGAGGACTTGAAGACGACAAACAAGAAAAAGATTGCGACTGTGGTGGTGAAGGCCAAGCGGAAAGCCAAAGATACGACACGCAAAGATGGTCTGAAGACAGTAGAGTCTTCTGACGTCTCAGAGGGACAACCGTCGAAGAAGAGGCGGACAGTCGAGAACTCGAACAAGTCGGTGGAGGCTGGAACGGAGAAGCCACATGCAGCAGCGCTTGGACTCGTGTCGTATAGCAGTGACAGTGATGTCCATAGCGATGATGACGCTAAAGCAACTAGTAATTGCTAGACAAAGAGCAGACAGATGTCAAATGTGTCTATGACTTCGAAGTACTCAACTTGTGGGAATTACGTATACACTCAGGCAGTTATTATCGAAAAAGAGGAGGAGGGTAGTTGCTACCTGGCCGTGACGACTTGGGTTGAAGAAGATGTGGCACAGAAGCTTTGGCTCCGTTAGGTCTTCGGAGTGGAGGAGATGCTTCTACCAAAACTTTCCTGATACTTCGTGCGGCCAATCGCTTCGGTCTATCCGGAGTGCGCATGACCACTGCTGAAGTGCTTACCGTTCGACGCATTGTAGATCCAGGCATCAATGATGACCGAATGCTTCCTGGCGCGGATCCTCCGAGTTTGGTGGAGGTGCTTGGTGACAAGGACATTGCAGCTTGGCGTCCATTAAAGTGGGAGCGCTCAGATAGCGTTTTATGAAGGCGAGGTGCTGCAGGTGTCTCCGCAGCGACGTGACGCAGCAAGTTCACAGTCTCACTAGATGAGCCACGAGCCTTGACTGATTTTGCACCCACGAGCGCGCCAAGCAGTTGATCACTTTTGGAGCTGCTGCTTCTGCCAACGGTGGCATCACTGCTTTTGTTTGTGTTGCTGTGGCTTTTAGATGTCCGTCTCAATTTTCGTGGCCGTGGCTGGATTCGCTTTTGCTGCAATTGATGAGGCAGTCGGACTTCCTTAAACAGCTCGCTTGCATCAGGATGAGCACGCTTTGCCGGCCGTTCTTGGCTCAAAGCAGACAAAATGCTGTTGCCGGCAGCAGCTGGAGTTGATAATTCAGGTGGACATTGTGGTGGCTTTACCATGGGCTGGACACGATGGAGTAAAGTCAGTGAAACAACGTCGACCATTACAATAAAGATCCCGAAAGCGCTTACCAGAGGCGGCACGGCGTTCGCAGCATCTTTCACGTCCCGCACATCGTCAACATCTTCCCCTTCAAGCTCATAAAGTCTCAGCAAATACGGCACTAGCTTCGGTAGCAACATCTGCAGTCTTGGAGCCAAATTGTGCGGCAGGAATTCCTGGAACGGCGAGCGTTCGTCGGCATCTTCATCTGCCAATGACGGGGGGTTGGCCGCATCCAGTAGCAGCGCGACACGGTCTAGCAGCCCTCGAATCTCCTTCTTCAGTTGCTTCTTTTCCTCCTTCATATTACTCGTCAGCGCTCCATAGCGCAGCATGCGGCACACGAGCTGCATCTGCAGCACGCGGACTTTGACAGAGCTCGGTGTCTCTTTGCTGCTCACGGACGCGTTCAGCTCGGGCAGCTTCACCAGTAGCTCGCTCCCTACCGCAGCCAGTCGCTTTTTCAGCGTCTCCAGCTGCTTCTTGTCCTCTTCTGTGACTTTGTGGCCATCACTTTTGGTCGCAGCACGCTTAACTCGACGATAGCGCTTCACCCACCACTCTCCACCTTCCTGCATCAGCAACTGGTCCAGAAACGCTAGCACTTTATCCACCGACGTCTTGCTAGTCTGTTGTATAGTCGAAGTAGATACAGACACGCTCTCTATTGTCTCCAGTGCCACCGCCTTCACATACTCCGCTCTCCAATCTGTTGCCATTGTGGCAAATTCGAAAATGTCCGACGAAACAAGTCCCATTCAGCTTTGTATTGCTCGTTTACTGATTAAGCGACATTCCGCTCTGGACACAAAAAGCGCGGGAAGACTGCATTTGGCGCGCACTCACTCTTAAAATCTACCGAAGTGATATAACGACATGGGTGACCGCGACCGTGAGGACGACGACTCTTCTCCAGAGACGCTGGAGGAAGTGCAAGCAGAGGTGGCGCTGCAGATCCGCAATGAGAAGCATTTGAAGCAAGTGGGCGTGGCAGTGCGACGTCCTCGCACGCGTGCATCGTGCGTCAAGGGCCAAGCAGGAGAAGATACCAAGCAGTGGGAGCTGCTACTTTTCTCCTTCTCGGACTCTAGCGAGCTGGCCAACCTCGAGTCACTACTGGTGCAGCTAACTCCTTCCATGTGCTACCTATCGGTGGATCTCAAACAGACGCAGAATGTGGGCGACAGCAAGAAACTGCACGCATTGCTGCAGACTCACGAAGTGGCTCGAGTCTACGTGAAGAAGCAGCTGTTCAATGACGTTGGCAGCGTCGAGAACAACATCTCTAGACTATTAGGAGCCAACACGATAGCTGAGTATCAGAATATGCTGGCTTCCAAGCTCGCTGTCGGCTCTCTAGCATGTTTGCTCGAAGCTCTAGGAGTCATGACTGACACTGACGCCTTCGGCTGCTACACTCTGAGTGAGGGCAATATCTCGTCTGCTATGCAGCTTGATAGTGCTGCCGTGTGGTCGCTGAATTTACTACCAGAGCCAGGCACCGCCGCGACGGGAGTAGCGAGTTTTGGAGGCAGTGTATTGGAGATTTTGAATCGAGGAAAGACGCCAATGGGCCGACGACTGCTCGAACGCTGGATCAGACAGCCACTGCTAGATGTCAAGCAGATCGAGACGCGTCAGAATTTCGTGCAACTGTTTGTGGACGACTCGTCCTTGAGGATGGAGTTGCTGGACGAGTGTATGAAGGCTCTGCCCGACTTAGGTAGACTGGCTGTCAGTTTGGAAAAGAAGAAGCGCGTCAAGATTTCAGACCTCGTGAGTGTATATGACGCTGCTGTTGGCGCCATGCCACGCGTCTGGAATCTTTTGGAGAACACGGATGCCGGAGGCGATAAACTGTTAGCAAACCTTGTGAAGGAGAAATTTGCCGCTCCGTTGGAAAAGGTATTGGCGGACCTGCAAGGCTACACCGAACTCATCAAGGAAGTTATTGATCTGGACAGTCGACCAACGCTCGTGGTAAATGCCAAGCATGACGAGAATCTTCAGGCGCTGCGTGAAGAGTGGGACGGCATTCTTGCCGACATTGAGGAAGAACACCGCAATGCACTAGACACGATCGGTGGCGAGATCAAGTGCGAAAAGGACAAAGTTCGTGGTTTTGTTTTCCGTGTTATAAACAAGAAGGAAGAAGCGCGTTTGTCCAAGCTGTCGAATGTTCACATCTGCCAAGTACTCGTGAGTGGAGTGCAATTCACGACGACTCGTCTGAAGGCGCTCGCCACGGACTACCGCCGTGTGCGCAGTGAATACGAAGAACGACAGGCCTATTTGCTGAATGCAGCGATCGACGTGGCCAGCACGTATGTGCCTGTACTCGAGGCGGCAAGTGCGACACTAGCAGAATTGGATGTGCTGCTTGGATTCGCACATGCTGCATGCCATGCTGGATCAGGGTATCGCCGCCCCACGCTAGAACAGAATGGCGACTGTATCGTATTGACCAGCGCGCGTCATCCTTGTGTCGAACTACAGGACGACGTGGACTTTATTCCAAACGACTACAACTTTGAGCGTGAGAAATCGCGTTTTCAGCTCGTCACTGGGCCAAACATGGGCGGCAAGAGCACCTACATTCGCCAGCTGGGTACCATTGCAGTGATGGCACAAATCGGTTGCTTTGTACCTGCTGAAGTCGCTCGTTTGCCCGTGTTTGACAAGTTGCTGGTTCGTGTGGGTGCGGGTGACTTGCAGCAGCGGGGTGTATCAACGTTCATGCTCGAGATGCTCGAAGCTTCTGCCATTCTACACAAAGCCACGGAACGTTCGCTTGTGATCATCGATGAACTTGGTCGAGGTACTTCCACCTACGATGGGTTTGGATTAGCTTGGGCCATCTCCGAGTATCTTCTCACCAAGGCGCGCTCCATGTGTCTCTTTGCAACGCACTTCCACGAGCTGACAGCACTGCAACAAGACCATCCTCACGGCTTTGCAAACAAACACGTGACGGCCGTAGCTAATGACCGAGAAATCACCATGGTCTATCAAGTACGTGATGGGCCATGCATGGAGAGTTTTGGCGTCCACGTTGCAGCGATGGCAGGTTTTCCTCCGTCTGTAATTCAATGCGCTCGGCAAAAGAGTCAAGAGCTTGAAGGGTTTGAGCATGCCGTAGGCACTCAAGCGACAAATGGCCCCACGACGTCCGGGAAAAGGTCGGCAACGGATGCGGCACTGCGTGAAACCATGCACTGTGTCTCAAAGAAACGTGCACTGGACAAGGACTTTCTCTCAACATTCGCAGCGCTTCCTCTTGACACAATGACAAGTCGAGAAGTTCTTGCGGCGGTTGCCAAGCTTGTGTCCCAATAAGATCAGTCTACGTTAATATTCAATGTCAAGAAAGCCACCTCGTGGTCAAAATTGTCAAAAACGTGTTTTTGACGCAACTAAATTGACTGGAGACCACGCGATTTGTCATTATCAGATACTGCGGCTCGAACGATGACGGAGCTTCCACCGACTAAGAAGCGACGCCACCGCTTTCAAAAGGTAGAAGAGCGTGTGAGCAATCTAAGGAATGAACTGGCGCTGCATGCCAAGACGACAGGCGCCGTGGACGAGGCGTCACAGCTCTCGTTCAAGGAAGAACTGGCACTACAGGCGGAACTCACGACACTCACTCCTTTCCAGCTCTTGTTTCGCTCGTTGCAGCCATTGGTGACCACAACGCCACATTTGCTGCATCATTTGACAAAAGTCGTGGAGCGACTGCAGAAGGAATTGCACGAGGCGCGCGATGAAGGCGCCGATCTCGTCGTGCAGCGACAGCGACTGGTGCCTGTGTTGAAGCTCGTGACGGCGCTAGCTCGTGAGCTTGGCAAGGAATTTTATCCGCATTTTGCAGACACTTTACCGCTTGTGGTGGCAGTGATTGATACAAAAGACCCTGAGCTTAGTACTCAAGTGTTCAAGACACTTACGATGCTGTTTAGCTACTTGCGTGTGCAGCTATTAGCTGACATGGACGCAGTGCACAAGTGCTACTTCCCGCTACTTGGACACCCACGAGAGTTTGTTCGTGCCTTTGCAGCACAAACGCTGGCGGTGCTACTAAGACGACTAGAGTCACCGAAAGCCATGAGGAAGTATCTGCGAGCATATTTGACCGCGTTGGTGAAAGGGTCCGGACGCAGCGATGCAGTGCTACGAGACGGCTCAGCGAAATTGTTTGTTGCGCTTGTCAAAAATGTAAATCATGGCTTTCACTCGCGCATGCGGGAGGTGCTGCTGTTCTTGCTCGGTTCATTCCGACCTAAGGATTCCGAGACAGAGGAGACACCGGAGCAAGTGGCACGACAAGAGGCACTTTTTGAGATTGTGTATCAGACGTGTGGATTGATGATGAAGCACACGGACGCTGCTCACGCGGGGGAACTGCTGGAGTGTCTTGTGCTAGTGGTGATCAAAGTGACGAATCTTCGGCACGAGCAAACGACGGTCCCGTCCGAAGCTGACGATCTGTACTTGAGTCGTGTACTGCGTACGCTGCTGGGGTTTTTGATCTCTCGTACGGGTAAACTAGTGACGGAAGCAGAGGACGCCTATGACGTGCGGATCCCCAGTGTACACAAGGTGTGTACTGCTCTCGTGGCTCCTGCCAATAAAGTGCTCGTTTCTCAAAGCACAGCACTGCGGGATGTGCTTTTACTGACATTTGAAGCAGTTTGGCGACTGTTTCCTGCTCAAGATGACGTGGTTTCTACTCAAATGAAGGCCATTTTCGCTGTAGCAGCAATGGAAGAGCGACAAATGCATTGGCACCAGAAGCTTCTGACGTTTGTGACGCAGGCGCTGCACAATAGCCACGTTGACGTGAGCTTTGTTGTTCAGTTTTTACTTCCCAACGCCTTGGAATACGCACTCCAGACGCTTGTACACATTAACGTAGGAGCATGTAGCGAGTTGTTGTGTCAACTTGGAGACTACGTGGCAGCCAATGCCGGTGAGATCAATGACGGGCAATGCGTGCATCTCGTACGCACGAAAACGCGTAGCCGCTTTTGGCTGCTTTCGCTCGAAGATATCGACACCGACGCCGACAAGACACTGTTTGATGCTGGCCGGATGCTTTTCGAGCAGAATGATAGCGAGAAGGATCTCGATGGCTTAGCTGTGAGCTGGAAATTCTGTAAAGCGTTGGGAGTCCTGCAGCTGAATGACGCTAAGCTGATCGAATTTACGACGCCTCTTATCACGAAACTCGACACGCAACTCCAGGATGAACCTGCTGTGTCAGCTGCCAGACTTGCGTGTGTTCGTGCTGAATTGTGGCAACTCCAGCAAATTGCTCGGCGTCAGAAGACGGGCAGCGGTTCTTCGATGGCGACGGAGATTCTAGAAGACGTGCAACGTGGAACGAAGGCTTCGTTCACGACGCTATCGACGTTGTTAATGTTGATTGATATGGAAAGTGAAGAGAGTCAACATGCAGTGCTAACACTCGATTCCCTACCTCGTGTGGCAAATTCTCTTGGTGCAGCGCTGCGCTCACCCGTCCATGAGCTGCGTTTAGTGGTGCTGCAGTTGCTGGCTCGATACAAGCGCTTGAACTTTGCCGAATCTGATAGCAGCACACTAAGCGGTCCATGTGATCTCGTGGACATTTGCGTCAACCTTGAGCTCGCGTGCAAGAGCATTTCCGTGGCTACTGAACGTGAGGTGGTGCGTCTGCTGACACGCGTGAAAATCCTTTGCCGGTCGACTCAAACCCCTGAAGTGTACAAGAAACTCGCATTGAATCAATTGCTGGGGCTCTACCATATCAAGTTTTCAACCATCTGGCCGCACGTTGCCGACGCAGTGGAAACAATCATGCGACTGCACTTTAACGAGCTATGGCCGTGCATCCGTGCAGATCTTTTGGTGGCTTCGCTCCGACACGAAGACGCGAGTGACAAACACCCTAACGAAGAAATGAAGCACAGCGCAGTCGTGGAAGAGTTCAAGCGGGGGTGTATGTTGGAGCAGGGCACTGCACCTGCATCAAGTGTCACGGATGTTTCTACTCACCATTCGCTGCTTTGGAAGGGGCTCATGAAGTTTGCTGAGCTTGTCGAAACCAAGACGAAATTCCTAGTGCCGCTCTTCCTCACGTTCTTACGGGATCAATACAGCGCCATTTACGTGGACGAACTCGACACCAAGCGTCTTGCAGAAATTGATCGTGCACTCGCAAAGCTTGAAGAAGTCAAGGGCGTTCTAGCTTTTGACCATGAATGGCGGAAACCCGTTGAGTTCCAGGGCTTGACCACGAAGGAAGTACGCGGCAAATTTGTGGATCAATTGAAGCTTTTCGCGGCATTCCACAACATGAAGGGGGCCTACGCCCAGTCTTTGCTGCATGCGCTTTTCTTTGATCTGTTGATGAAGTCGGACAAAGTGATCTCGAAACTCGCTCTCCAATGTCTCTATGCGTTTGGAAGCAAAGCTATTGTAGCGTACAAAACACAGCTGAATCGATTGACGGACTCGTGTTCGTTCCGTGAAGAACTCTCGAGCTTTAAGGTTGGAGACGGAGAGGGTATCGTGCTCCACGAACATCGACGAGAGCTACTGCCAGTGCTACTGCGAGTCTTGTACTCAAAGTGTGTTAGCAAAAGAGGTCGTAACACTGGCGACACTGTAGCTGCTCGTCGTGCTGCGATCCTAGCTTACTTAGCAGCGCTAGAGGCATCGGAGCTCGCGAGCTTTGTGGAGCTGGTAGTGAGGGCCTTTGATGTGTCGATCGAAGCTCCTGCGAGCAATACTCCAACAGCCCTTCTCACTGCTGATAGTGTGCAGCCTGTGGTAGCAGTCGCCAATGTGCAGCCTTCACGCATCCTGGGCTTCTTAAACCTGCTCGAAGACCTCATCAATCAGCTCGGCGTGAAGCTGGCGGCGTTCACACCTCGTCTTGCTGACGTGCTGCTGGCCATCCTTCAGCTCAGTGTTGTTTCAACCGAAGCAGACAACGAGTTACCGCAAGTCGACGACGAGACCGAGCAAGCGAACGAAGGACTTGCCGTTGGCTCCAAGCGCAAACAAAGTGCGTCGCCATCGACTGCGGATACGCTAGCGACGTCTGCAGCGATGAAAAAGCAGATCCGCATGTTGACGTACCGTCGACTTGCCGAGTTGATAGACACGGTACGGAGATGTGGCTTTGGTTTGTGTTTATTGACTGGTATCGATGCAAATGCTGATTGTTGTTTCCTTGTTGCTCACACAGTTTGATGGCCTTGTCCACTTGCAACCGTGGGTAGTGGCACTGCTAGAGACGTCACATGAAGCGATTACGCACTTGCCCAATGCCGTTGTTGGTGCTGACAAGGCATCAGCACTTCTCGAGGTACTCGTAGCATTGAGTCGGGCAGAGCGAGCGCGTCAATGGATCCCAGAGTCGTTGATTCTGAGCGTTATCTCGTGTCTATCGGCGGGCTTGACGTCCGTGAGCGCATCATCGGCAATGACTCGCGGGATTTCGCCTGAGATCCTGGATTCGATCCTGCAGTTTATGGACTCGTTGCTTGATGGAGACGAGGTGGTGCTTGCTGCTCAGCACGATCAAGATACGACGAATGCTGCGAAGAAGACTGTGCTGATACCGCAGATTCCTTTTGTATTGGAGCAGTTTGTACACCGTTTCCAGGCCAAGACTGCACGCTACGCAAGCGACCGGTACGCCGGATCATCACGCAAAGAGCTGACGTTCCTTTGCCGTCTATCGCATCATTTGAATGCCTCCAAGGGAGACGTTGCGACTGCTGCTCACGATTTGTTCCAGTTGTTGGTGCCGTTTTTGCTGCGTAACCATCAGACATCGTCGAAGGACAAAGAGAATCTGCTCGAAGTGTTAGCGCACTTAGTCCCCAAGCTTTCAGAGCCTCGCAAGCATGTGCTCGCCCTTGCGCGGCTATTAGCTCCAGGTCCAAACTGCATCGCTGATCGTGATCCACGCTTGAAACTCGTGCTGGTGTTTACAGCGCTGGGGGCACATCCATCGCTCAAGGAGGTGGCTCCTGTGGCGGAATTGCTGGTTGAGCTCAATGCATACGACAACAAGCGTATCGAGGAGACCGACTACGAGCGTCGTCTTATTGCGCTTAACCATCTAAACGCAACGCGTTTTGCCGCCTTGACGCGCGAGACTCACTTACTAGCTCCCCTTGTGGCACAATGTCTCCAGTGTATGCACGACGCTGAGTTTTCCGTACGTACCGGGGCCCTTGCTGCACTCACGACTTTCCTCGGACTAGCTGCTGAGATTGCAATGGATGAGAAAGACGTTGTGAAGTCGCCTGTGTTGAATGCATTCGAGTCGCTGGTGATGCCTTGTGTGCGAGCAAGTCTACGCTCGACAGATGAACATGTGCGGCGTGGATTCGTGACGTTGCTAGGATCACTGGCGGACCAGCACGAAGCGTTCAAGCAGTTTGCGTTTGTTCCAGTGGACTTGGCATTGGCACGCAATCGGGAAGATCCTGAAGCCGATTTCTTCTACAATATTACGCACATCCAGGTCCATCGCAGACGTCGTGCGCTTCAGCGTCTCAGCTCTCTCATGGACTCGATGGCAAGCAAGGCAAAGCATCAAGAGAAGGAAAGTGCAAAGGAGGAAGGACCTCAGTGGTTTTCAAACTCGACAGTGAATGGGATCATCTTGCCACTTGTTTTGCACTTTATCTACGAAGCCCAGGCAAAGAGTCAAGAATCTCTACGTGCTGAAGCTGCAGCCTGTGTAGGAAGTGGGGCAGGACTCTTGAGCTGGTCGCACTACCTTTCCCTCTTGCGTAGATTGCTCAAGTCAATCGATGGCCACGTTGAAATGGAAGGGGCAATCATCATGTCCATTTGTACTGTGATTGACCACTTTCACTTTGAGACGCCAGGTGTTGCTACGCAATGGCAAGCATCGTCGTCGTCTACGTCAATGAGCAAGGCTCAAAGCGATACGACATTGCGTGGTATAAATGATGAGGCTATCGATGGCGACGAAGAGAGTTCCTCCAAGGTTCAGGACAACATGGAGACGCAAGTCTTGCCAATGCTCTACTCGTACTTGTTCAAGAGTGTGGCTTCAAAATCGAGTGCCAAGGCAAAGGAGAACGACAATGACTCGACTTTGCGCTCGAATGACGCAGTGTCTGTGCGTGTGCCTTTGGCATTAGCAGTCGTCAAGGTGCTACGTCGGCTCCGCGTTGAAATATTCCAGCGCGAGTTGCCAAAGTTGCTGCTAAAGTTTGCCAACTTGCTGAAAAGCAAGGACGAGATGGTGCGTGTATCGGCTCGCACGACGCTCGTTCGGATTGCTGTGGAGCTGGGAGCGAGCTTTCTGCTTCCAATTGTCCAAGAACTGCGGCATACTCTGCGAGATGGATACATGGTTCACGTGCTGTCGTTTACTGTCCATGCTCTATTGGAAAAGCTGCCTGAGATTATGCGAGTGGATGGACCAAGTGGTCTTCTCCGCAAGCCACAGTCCTTGTTGCTCATACAAGACAAGGCCCAAGAAGCTGAACGTGAGACTGAATTCGCGTCGCCCTTAGACGCTTGCGTCCCGAATGTGATGGAAATTCTCGCTGCCGAACTGTTTCAAGGCATGACGACCGTCGGTGAAGCAGCAGAAGCCGCTGCTGGTGGTGTAGAGCGAAAATCTGCGCAGAAGTCCAAGATGAAAGAAGCACGTTCGAGCAGTGGACGAAGTCTCGACTCGTTGGAGCTACTGACGAAGTCATTGCCCTTCCTGCCGAATCCGAGTATTCACGAAGTTGTGAGTGCACTTGTAAAGCGTTTCCAGGCCACCGACGCCGGTGCTCAAGCTACTGCTGCGCTTCAGGAAGCCTTGAAACGCGTGGTAATTGGACTTGCAAACAATCCGTCTGTGGAATCGTCCTATCTGTTCCTTTACGCGTACAACGTTCTCAACTCGAGTCTCGAGAGTCTGCGGCCAACCACTGAACGAGAAAAAGCGCAGTATGAAGCTGCTGGTAGTAGCACGTCGCTTGTGACGTCGTGGCTCGTGTCGGAGAAGAGCGCAGCGGCCACTAAGCTGCTTGCAGCTAGAGTCAAGGCACGCGATACCGTGCGAGTGATGATGCAGCAGCAAGTGACGGGCTTTGACAAGATGCGGCAACAGCAACAAAGCAAGACCAAGAAGCAAAAGCGGGACGAGATTGCGGCGCTTGTAGCTGAGAGCACAGTCCACCTTCGCGAGCTGCTGAACTTTGCAGTGTTTTTGGTGTTCACCTTTCTCCGCAAGAGCAACGACCCAGCGGACAAAGTCAAGAAAAAGTCGAATGCTCCGGCTCAACTGGTGGATCCGCTAGTGCCGTTGTTGATGCGCTGCACTGGTGAATCGAAGAATGACCGTGCCGTGATCAACGCACTCAAATGCCTTGGCTCGCTACTTCCTCGACAAGAAGAACTACCAGCTCTGCGAGTAGCCCGTACACCACTTCTTGATCGTCTGTTTAAGATTCTGCAACAGGCAGGAGCTGCTACACGTAACGAGATGGTCCAAACGTGCTACCGGACGCTTACTGCGCTTCTCCGCCACCAACAAGGACTGGAGCTTGCCCAGGAGAACGGCAGTGTACCCAAGGACTCGCATCATGAGAAGCTTCGCCTCACGGAGCCTCAACTTCGTGTACTCTTGAGTTTCTTGCGTGCCGACCTGGACGAACAAGATCATCAGAATGCCACGTTTGCTTTGCTAAAGGCCATTGTAAACTCGCGTCTCGTAGTGAGTGAAGTGTACGACGTCATGCTGCGTATCGGTGAGCTGCTGGTTCAAAGTGATGCTCCAGGTGCACGTTTGAATTGTGCAACAATCTATCAGACGTTTCTGCTTGAGTATCCTCTTGGCGCCAAGCGGTTGTCGCGTCATCTCAAGTTTTTGATTGACAACTTGAGCTACGGCCATGCCACGGGGCGTTCAGCTGTTCTTGAGGCGCTTCGTTCTCTTCTTTTGAAGCTTCCACAGGACGTCGTAAACGCTCGCGCCCAGTTCTTCTTCCTGCCACTTGTGCTACGACTAGCCAACGATGAAGCCTTGGAATGCCGTAACCTCGCTCGAGCAGCTTTGAGCACTTTAATGCGACGTATGGGTAACAAGGAACTAAACGAAAGTGTCTTGCTGATTGGCACATGGTGGACGCAAACTTCCAACTCGGATGCTAAGGAAGCAGTCAAGCTGCTGGGAACGGCAGCGCAGGTGACGACGCTTGTATTGGAGATCCGACCTGAGTTTGTCGAGCGTAGTGCACCTCAGATCTTAACTGCGGCTCGCACGGCACTCGAGCGTCGTCAGCGAGAGCTCCAGACTGTCGAAGACAGTGATGAGGTCCAATGGCAGCCAACGTACCATGTCTGTGTGGCACTCACCGCCTTCAGCGATCACCTCGCTGGTCCTTATGAGCTGTGGCTGGAGGAAGAGAAGCCGACGACGAACTTCCTTGATGTCGTGGTGCTGCCACTGCTGCTTTATCCTCACGCATGGGTGCGTCTTAGTGCAACTCGACTACTGACGTCGTACTTGCGTCGTCGTCAAGCAAGTACGCTAACGTATGCAGCTTCGGTAAAGCGTCTGCCTGTGGAGGCTCTCACACGTTTGTGCAACGGCGCCGTGTACTTCCAGCGTCCTGGGCGTCTCTTTGCTTGGTCTAGTGCATTCTGCAAGTTGCTGGAAGCGCCGGCACTGAGTGATGAGCTGGCAAATGAAGTGCTCATAGCACTGCCCTTCTTGTGCGAAGCGCTTGAGACGACAAATATTCCTCAGGATGTGACTGCAGCGGCAGCTGATGCCGTAGATGAGGACGAGATGGATGTCGTGCCTGCTGAAGCTAAACAAGAAGACAAAGACGCTGAAGAGGACGCTGCTGATGAAGCTAGGAAGACTGAGGAAGAGGACATCCGACAACGTGAGGAGCAGGAGAAGAAGGAGGAACGCGTAAAGTCGCGTACGCCAATGGGTTGGCTGTTGACTCGACTATCGTACGCGGCTCGTGGCTCGAGCTGCAGTGATCAAGTGCAGACGGTAGTGTTCAAGCTCTTTGCTGCGCTGCTACACAGCCACGATGCTGCGTTTGCTACAAAGTACGTGGTACAACTAATCAATCCACTGTATCGGGCGTCAAGCAAGCTCGAGGAGCTACAGGCTCAACAGGAGCAAATTGCGTTGCAACAACAACAGCGGAACCGCTACAAGAACCGGAGAAATGGGTCCATGCCGGAACCCACGACGCCTCCTGCGAGTGCACTGCTGGCCCAAGAAGTATTGCAGCTCCTCGAGCAAAAGTTAGGAGCGACGCCGTTCTTAGAGGCTTACTCGTTCGTACAGAGGAAGACGGCCGCACGTCGTGCAACACGCAAACTTCAGCGTCGAACCGAAGCCGTCGCGGATCCACAACGTGCTGCGCAGCGACGGATACAAAAGAACGAACAAAAGCGTCGTACGAAGCAATTGCGCAAGCGTAAACACGCTGTGCTCAAGGGCTCTAGTTCAGCAGCCGTGCGTCCGTCAAAGGTGCTTCGTCCAGGTGCCGAGTAGTCTTAGATCGAGATAATAATCCATCCTTTGCAAGAATCGTTCATGTATGTGGAAGACGCTGCTGTCGACCATGAGCAAGCACTTGAAAGAGTGGAAATAGGCAAAGTGTCCGTTTCGGTCATTGATTCAATGGACACTGAGGCGTTTGCCATCACCAAATGACTAACAACAATCACCACGACGACGATCGTCACTTCAGTCGTATCACAGCATCGCCATCCCTCGTCTCTCCAGTGTCTTGGGTCTCACTTAGTAACTCAAAAGCATCACTACGACGTCGACAACGTCAAGTACCTTGTCGAGATACCGAGCCGTGGTTGTTTCCAAGCTGCAATACGAGTCCGCTCTCATTCTCTTTGCCCAGTCTTTCGCTCTCAAGTCATGAGCCCTCAACTTTCTACTTGAATCTTGACAGTCTAAAGACTTTATTGCCTCCTCTTGATAGCCACGATCGACTGCAAAGTCATGATGAGGCATTCGGTAGCTATCGGAGACGTCATGGACCGTCCAGTCGAGAACGTCGAAGTCCGTTAACGAGGTTAGAGGCCTTGCATGTGAAGACTAGTCATGCAAGTCACAAGAAACTCCGGCATCGAAAGCGAAAGCGACAGGTAAGTCTCGCTCTGAAGCCAAAGACTCGCAAGAAGGCGCTACGTCTTGATTCTGCTGCCGTACGTTCGTCTTCGCGCGAATGTCTTGATGATCAATTAGCTACGCCCAACTTTTCTCCAGCCAAGCATGCGTTAAACAAGAAGATGAAGAAGCGAGTAGGACAAGTTCCATTGGAAACAAGACCACGATCACTCATGCAACATGCTTTGGACCATGACTTGGACGAGACGGAGCGAACGTATCGACCACTTACGCCACTGGAAGATTTGGACGAGGAACAGCGTCAAAGGACTGTCATTGCCGCGCAATTGAGCTTGACGTTGGAGGAATACGAGCATCTGGAAGCTGTTTTCGGGCAGAAGGCTACTCATCCACTGGAAGACGAACAAGGATCCATGACGGAGCGGTACTACGAGGAATTCCAAGAGTTTGACGTTGATGATAGTGGATCGATATCGCCACAAGAGTTGAAACAACTCTTGCTTGCTTCCGGTGAAGATATGGATGCCGCTGAGCTCGCTCTAGTCATGCAGCAAGCTGATACGAACCATGACGGGGAGATCAACTTTACTGAGTTCATTGCTCTCATGCGTGCTCGTAAACGACTTCTTCATGTTGCAAATCAAATGGGAGGAAACGTGACGAATACCACCACCACAGCAAGCCCTGGTCTTAACATTGGAAGCAAGGCAGGAAGTACTTTACCTCCTCTCAAAGTTGCTGCACGAAACGCTAAGCGCCGGCAACAGCCTCAACCTCGATCTGGCATTGCTACACGCTCCCCAGGCTCAGCTCTTCAACCAGACACTAAAGTCAACATTGGCGAACTACGACGTGAATTGGCTTTGTCGGAACACGGGATTCAAGAATTGGATTCCAAAGTACGCGAAGGCTTGCACTGGGTTCAACAGCATTGTCCTGTGCGATCTCTCAAGACGCAATTGTTTTGTCAACGATGGGGAATGGAAAAGGTTCGCCAGCTCTTTGTCTGTCTTCAGTCACAGCAAATGTCCCGAGCTTTTCGAAAGTGGACGGCCTTTCTTCGCTTTGAACGCAACAAGATCAAAGCCAACAAGTTTCTCAAGTGCAAAGGGAGTCAAAAGCTCACGGCAATCATGAATCGATGGAGGAGAAGAGCCACCCGCCGCAAGTTTGAGCGATGGAAGATCGCCTGCATCATCGACACTCGAAATGAAGTCAACTCGGCTGCGATAGAGATCCAGCGCATTGTGCGTGGCAGCCTTGCGCGTGTGCAATGGCTTAAACTGCAGAAACATGTTGCAATTCTTCACATTCAGGCCCTTGTTCGAGGCAAGTTGGCAAGAGATTTGGTGGCTCGAAAACGTCAAATGATGCTCGAGCATGAAGCTGCGTGTCTACTACAGCGCTGTTATCGTGGGTTTACAGGTAAACGACTCGCTCGAGCCCTTTATCAAGCACAAAGAGAGACGCTTGCAGCGTGTCGTATCCAGCGTGCGTTCCGGAATTTCCAACAGCGAGAATTGCTTCGGGTGATCGAACGTACCAAGCTCGAAAACGACAGTGCTATTGTGATTCAGTGCTCTATACGTAGCTACTTTGCACGACGAGAGCGCAACTATCGCGCAATGTGTCGATTACGGGATCGTAGTGTGCTGATCCTACAGCGATATACACGTGGTTATCTTGTCCGATGTCATGTAGCAAAGCTGAGGATGCAGATTCAAGCAGCGTTGGTCCTTCAATGCTTTTTCCGCGTCTGTCAATCTTATCAACGAGTACATACACTACGAGTCGAGAAAGAGAGGAAGGAGCGACAAGCACTTGAACGACAAGCAGCCACGCGAATCCAAGCTCAATGGCGGTGTTTCATTGCTCGAAAACGCTATTTGCTTGACAAACAAGAGCGAGCTGAAGCACAAGAGCTCGAGAATCAACGACTCAATAGTGCCATTGTCATTCAGTCAGCGTATCGTGGATTTGTAGCGCGACGGACTGCACAACACGTTCGCTACGAACAGCAAATGATCTTCACACGTATGAACAAGAGTGCGTTGAAGATCCAGTCGTTCTGGCGTGGCTATCGTGGTCGTCTAGCTTTTCGTCTTCAACTTGAAGCACGAAAGACACAACAACAAGTAGAAACCAAAGCAGCAAAGCGGATACAGGCCATCGTACGAGGAAAACGAGCTAGAAACGAACGTCGACGACTGTGTCAAGAGCGTGTCAAGCAGCACCAAAGTCGAGCAATAGCTGCTCTGCACGTTCAAAGGGTATTCCGAGGCCATCGAGCTCGAAAAATGGTGCAAGAACGTCAACAAAAGTATTGTGAGGAAGCTCGTCTTGCGTTAGAGCGCTTGGTTTACCACACAAAGACGCAGGCTGCGACCAAGATACAATCGTGCGCTCGGCGTTTTCTGGCGCGTTGCCACTGCTTTTATCGTCGTCGTGAGCTGCAGCAACGCAAACAGCAAGAAGCGCGTCAACTCAAGCAGCACCACGCGGCGATTGTGATTCAGTGTGTCGTCCGACGTGCTTGGGCTCGACGGACAATGCTGCAGCGTCGACGAGAGTATGAAAAGCGGATTTCAATGATGACGTCTGAGAAAGCCCATGATGAGATTGAGAGACTGCGTCGGGAGCAAGAGGACGAGCTTGTCAAGCTCAAGATGCAGCTAATGTTCCAAGCAAGTGCTGCAACCGAAGAAGCAGCAAAACTGAAGGATGAATTGGCTCGACAGCGGGAGAACGAGGAAATGCGACACAAGGAGGAGGCGCAGGAGCTAGCACGTCTTCGACTCGAGACACTGATGCAGCAGCAAGAGATTGACTACCGGATCGAGCAAGAGGGTCAAAAGGAGCTGAAGAGTTTGCGACTTCGTGAAGTCTTTGAGTTGAACAAACAGGCTCAACACGACCAGGAAGTGGCGATACGCACACAAGAGAACGAAGAGCTGGCGGCGCTGAAGATCGTAACACTGCTCCAAACGCGATCGATAAGTAAGCCGGAAGAGCAAGACAAGGAAGGAAGAACACTCGAGCAACAAGCCGAACAACTGAAGCAACTAGCGTCGACGATCCAGAAAGATCAAGCCCGAATGAAGATTCAAACACTATGCTTGAAGTACATAGGTCGCAAACGACTTGGTAAACTCGAGCAGGCTCAATTAGCATCCTTGTCGAGCATACAGGACGAAGAGCAGCGCTTGAGACTTCACGCGAAACAACAAAAGGAGTTGACGCTTGCAAGACTGAAAGCACTCATGGACCATGAAGCTCGTGTACACGAGCAGGAGATACAAAAGCTTGAAGCTGAGATGCTTGAACGCGCTCGAAACGAGAAGGATCGACTTGCTCGGTGCAATGCGTCGGCGAAGACGATTCAATCACGGGCTCGTGGATACTTGGCTCGGCAGCATTTGAAAGCCATTCAGCTTCAAATTGAGCAGAAACGTGAGGACCGTGCAAAGGCAATGCAAGAGACGAACGAAGCAGCAGAAGCCGCGTTTGATGAAGCTGGGGAGGTTGAGATGACTGCTTTGGAAGAGTCGAATGAATGGGTCGAATATTGGGACGAGAATGCCCAAGCTTCGTACTTTTACAACATTCGTACACAGGAAGCAAGTTGGACTCGACCGGTGGCAATAGCAATTACAGAGACAGCAATTGGAGTGACGGATGCGAGTGAGCAGATAGGAAATGCTGATGATGCTTCTAGTAAGCAGGTCAATATTCATCCAGTCACGCCTGCTGGAGCAGAGAACTATGCCGACGAATATGGCTACTATGACCAGTATGGGCAATACCATTATTATGAGCAAAATGTTGCTGCGCATGATGACCACGGACTGGAACATTCTGCACAAAAGAAAGAGATGCAAGCAAATTATATGGCAGCCAATTATGCGTATCAAGCAGCAGCAGCAGTGGCATTCAATCAAGCAATGATGTACAGCTCGTTTGCTATGGGCTATGGTGCTACAGCTCTGACGTCATCATCTCAGCCAGGTCTTTCCGATGAATCTGCATCTGAATCTGCTCGAACAATGTCAGGAGCTACGGAAGAGATTGTGCCGCCTGACCCATGGAACCAATTCTTTGACCAATACACTGGTGCCGCTTATTACTACAACAATATCACGGGAGAGCGATACTGGGCTTGATTGGAAACATCGTAAGCAATGAAATAGAGCTGCCAAATAACAAAAGCCTTATTATAGGGTGCAGTGACAATGGCTTCTGAAGACTACCTGAGTGGACACTTTCACACTTTCACACTCTCCAAAGTCTTTTCTGTCTACCGCATGAAGGTCTCCGTGCGTGCACTTCGCTCTTGAGCTGGCGGTGCAAATGGAAAAGTGGATGCCGATGTATCAGCTATACAGTCCCCTTTGGGTTCGCTACGCGATAGGCTACGATCCATCCACCAATCATAGTCGAAGGGCTAGAAAAATAAATTGCATTGCTCTTTTATTCGCAAAATTGTATGGTTCAGCATACAAAGATCTATATAGAAGCCCAAAAAGACTTTGCCCAATTCCACACCGGACGTGGGGACCCATGTCGAGCAGTGTAAACAGATAGTCATCCATTCCCATGATTTAGGGCGAAGTGGCAAAAGCGATATTTGAGAAGGTTGCAGGTTGCGAGTACCTCGCAGTAATAGTCGAGTGAGTTAAGCGGTCTGAGCGCCAACAGAAGGCGGTAAATGCTTGCAGTCCAATATCAAAGTACCGAGTTTTGGTGTCGAAGACCATTTGCGTTTATGAGGTACCCTTTAAAAACCCAAAGCTTCTTATAGAGAAGATGAAGTGATTTGGGCGCCACCGTGGGGACTTTTCCCTGAAGAAAGTCGATAGTGTCCCAAAGGTCGGCAAAGTCTACGAGTGTTTTCACAGTGGTTTATTTCTCGGATAGAAGCTCGAATATGGATAAAGGATGGTGAATACCTTACTTTTTACGGAGAAAGCTTTTCTGAAAAGTCGAAGCAAGATGGCAAGGATCGGAGACTTGCATACAAAGACACAGATATCAACGATGTACGCTTTGATTTGTGACTACAATAAGTCATACCGAATGGCACTAATGTCACTGTTCGACTCGCAAAAACTTGTGTTCCGTGTGTGATGGTTTCAGCATTCGCTTCTATCACGCTTTCTTATTTATCTCAAAGTAAAAGCTCCGATATCTCGTATGAACTTCTGCTTCCACCGCAAATTGCTGGCCCTTACCACACGACCGCAAGATGTCGAAAGGCGTCGCTCCTTCACGTTTCCACTCGTGGAACAGTGCAAGTTGCATCTCCTTGGCCATCGTTTTCGTTTTGGCCGTCTTTCTCGACATCTCAAGCGACACTGCCAATGGCATGTCTCCATATTGATCCCTGAATACGTTGATCGGAAGTATGTCTCGGTTGTTTCTGCTAGAGCTAGCTTTGCTCGCAAAGGCAATAAAAACGTCCAAGCCTGGGTTACTCAAGAATGTGTTTAACCCTTGGTCGAGACCCAAGTACTTGAAATAGATGTTGACAGATAGTCCACCGTTGACCCAAAGTGTCATTTGCGCGTTTTGGAGCGCAGCCACAATATAATTTGCGCCATATACCTTTCTGGCAGCTGCTAGCATCCTCGCGAGATGTTGGGCCTCGTAGTGATGACCCAAGACATGTAGGATATGTCTATAAAGGCTGACTTTGTTTGTTTTGGTCATGTAGCGTACCCACGTCTTAAAGCGTGGGCTAGCAAACAGTTTGTCACCAACTTTGTCAAGCTCCAACAGTGCAAACGCGTCGTCACCAGAAAGTCTCTTGTCAATCCAAGGTTTGATCTTGCCTTGGAGCTGGGTCACAATGTCATTCATGCTGTCAACTTTTTTGGCAGCTTCCAGTATCCTCGTAAGGCTTTCGTCATCGTAACGACTCACTAAGGATGCTACCATCGGTCCATAGGGGTTTTCTTTGTTTGTCTTGGTTAAATACTTTACCCACGTTTCAAAGTGTGGGCTGGCAACCAGCGCGTGACCAGCTTTGCCGAGACCCAAGTAAGCAAAAGCGCCATCCGCAGATTTCCTCAACAGCTTCAATATCCATAGATGCACGAACTTTACAAATTTGGAATGCTTGATCGAACGATCGAATTTCTGGATGCCAGATAAGTTGATGCCAAACCATCTTTCTTCTTCTTCGCCCGTATTCGCGTCATCTCGTAGAAACCTCTGAGCATGAATGCGGTGTTGATCTGGTATCGTTTCTTTCGCGGAAACTGATCGCAATCTTAGTGATGACGCGTCGACACAGGTGAATATCACGACTGTAGCCACGAGAAGCATCTCGGTATGACGCATGATTAAGTTCCTTCGTCAGGACGTGCGGGCACGTGCTTCTTCGAGAGTAAATCAACAATGAAATGCCATCAACACCGCGCAACAGCTGGCAATTCGATAGAGATTTGCCATATTTATTTGGCCAAATTGCTTTTTCTGTCCGAAAAGCCTGTGCTTACCACATTCTGTCGAATTCATTCAGCTGATGATGACCCATGTAGCCAAAACATACCAGAGAACAGGACCGTCCAAACAGACGTGCCTGCCAGACAGGCTGTCATACCGCTGACAAAAGAACTTCGTGACTGCCGCCGTGCCATTTTAGGACCAAACCTGAGAGCCCAATGTTTGCCAATGGAGCATCGATTTTACCCACCTACCCCTTCTTGCGACATGTGTACATAAAGACGCACAGACATTGCGACACTACAATGCTGCTGTCAAACACAGTTGTTCTCTCTTCAGTAAAAGATGACACGAACTTGTCACTCGGTAAAGTAGTGCCATGGAAGTCATTGCTCGACTACTATCGCCACCATCGCATGCTGACCGGCCGGCAGAAGCGCCAATGTGACACGAGTCATGGGACGAACGACCACCAGATGAAAAGATTATACGTTCGACATTTGCGTGTTAAACAACTTGTTGACTTGTAAATGCTCAAAGCCACTTGTAGGACCCATAGTATCGTTTTTGGCTGGAGCAGATCAAGAGATATACGCCCAGTTTGATGAGACAGGCGTGCAAAAGCGCGCGATAGGGGTTTGCTCAGGACGAGTTCAGGACGAGCAAAATCTGCTCGCACTTCACATGACCTACGCAAGGTTCTGTGAACACGACGTGAACGCAGCCATCAATATGTTGGAGCTGCTCAACTAGGTCAGGGACGCATGGAGGCTTTTGATAGGGTGTAAACCTAGGACGAAGACTCGTTAGACACAGGTCAGTCCTGAATATTAAGCTGCGCAAAAGGCCGATGTTTAGGACACACTTCAATACGTCATCTCCATTCTATATAAAAGGTCACCACTACGGATTCTCTTGTCAAGATGGTGCCGCCTCCGCCAACACCAGGTAGGCCGCCTCCTGCTATTCGTAGCAATTCATCGTGGCGCCAACCGTCACCCGTGCAGACGCCAGAGTGCACGACCCGTACGCTTGCCTTCGACTCAGCTGCGTCCAGCGCAGCGGACGAGGCCAGTGCGCGTGCTAAGAAGCGGCGTCGGAGAGTGGCCAAAGCTGCAGCATTCATCACGGCCAGGAGACCTTTGAATACGGGTCAAGACGACGAGGTTGAATATCAGGACGAAAGACAGGACGAAGAAGTCAAAGAGCAGAGTGAAGAACTGGACACTGCACGAATGTGGACCGTCAAGAGTACGGAGGACGCAGTGAGGCATCCCACACTGTCTGGAGGGCAAATGGAGGATAGAAATGACGCGCAGAAGCCAAGCTTGACCACGAATGTGAATATGGAGACATTGGGGACCCGCTACGCAAAGGATAATATGATTGACAACATAAAGGCAACGGCAGATAGACTGAGGCATCTGGTCAAGAAGTGCAGCGAGCAGCACCACGCCGCGGCTGCGCTATTCTATGCGGATAAACTGTTGACCATGTGTCCGAGAAGCGAAAACGATGTGCTGCTGTTTGCAGACGCCTGCTATTTGAACCAGGAGTATCATCGCGCTATTCACGCGATCAAGAAAGCTAAGTTAGTAGACGTAGTCGGCAGCAAACAGGTGGAAGGGTGGGTACCAAGTCATTTGACGCTGCGGGCAGCTCGGCTGCTTGGGAAATGTATGGTAGGTTGTGGGTACTGTTGGACCGATGTTGAGTTTTTCAAGTTAAAGCTGATGAAATCTTCTGCTTTTCAGCTGGCAATTAAACAGAAAGAAGAATGTTTGGAATTGTTGGGGGCAGTGCTGCCTGAACGAGAGCACGATGTGATGGCACTCGCCAAGAAGATGCATCTTGTGAATGCAGCAAGCGAGAGTGCTGCAGGAATTAATGTGGTATCGTCACTAGCACTCTTGATGGGTGAGACGTTTGAAGCTATTGGCAACCGCGAGAACGCGCCAGTCTACTTTCGTATTGCACTGCGCTGCGATGTGCACTGCTCGGAGGCATTTTTTCATTTGTTTGATAAGCAAATGCTATCTCCACATGAAGAGAAGGAGCTTGTGGCGTCGTTGGACTTTTCAGGCGATGAAATGCACTTGCTCGAGTTCCTGTACCAGACGCACGTCGGAAAGGTATGAAAGTGTTATGGATTAGATTTTGTGGGAACTACTCGCCGTTTCTAATACCTTTTGGGGCTCGTTGCATCGACAGTATAACTCGACACCGTCCGTTGATGAGAAATTTACAGCGGTGGAGCAGCAATTTGGCCTGGCAGACAACTTAGATCTGGTACGTGTATGATGTAGTCATCGCGGTTGGTGCCAACTCATAGATTGAACTAACGCATGTTGGCTGCTGGGACGACACAGAATGTCACGAAAGCCAAGACTCATTATTATCAGCACGACATTCAGCAAGCTTATGAAATTTGTGAAAGGTGCCGTCTAAATTGTCAAAGTCGTGTATTTATTCCATTTGCCCAGACTGACAAAGTGTGCGTGGTATCTATCTGTCACTAGCGTTCGTGAACGAGATCCGTTTAATTTCCGCATGATTGCCGTGTATGTCGGCACGCTCGTAGAGCTTGGAAAGAAACGCGAGCTATACCATTATGCACATCAGATGGTGAGTAATTTGGTTTCCAATTTGTACTTTGAACCTCTTTCGTTAGGAAAAGCGCTCCGTTCTAACTCGGTATCTTGCTTTGCTGTAGGTGGATGTGTATCCGTCAAAAGCATCAGCGTGGTATACTGTCGGTTGCTACTATCTCTTGATCCAGAAGTACGAGGCTGCACAGCGGTATTTTCAGTGAGTGACAGCTGTGCTTGATCGAAAACGTACATTTTGTTTTAATTTGTAATTTGCGGCTCGTTGTGCTGTGTTGTGCAGCAAAGCAACGTCCTTAGAGCCAAGCTATGCACCTGCATGGATTGGGTTTGGGAACTCGTTTGCGGCTCAGGATGAAAGCGATCAAGCAATGTCATCGTATAGGACGGCCTCCACTCTCTTTCCTGGCTCGCATCTGCCACCTCTATACATCGGAATGGAGTATCTTCGCACCAACAACTTGATCCAGGCGCAAGAATTTATCCGACAGGCAAGCGTTATCTGTCCGACAGACCCGTTAGTCTACAATGAGCTGGGTAGTGTATTTTACAGACAGGAAGACTATCCTAATGCAATAGGGATGTTTACCAAGGCTTTGCAGCTGTGCAAGGGACTTCCTGAGGTAAGGACAGCATTTCATCGACTCGACGAGGTTTACAGTCGAATGTTTACGTTCCTTTGTGCTCTGCTTCAGCGACTGATGGAGGCATGGGAGCCGACGCTATTCAACCTTGGTTACTCGTACCGTAAACTCCGGTGAGGTGACAGCCAATTTATGCATGGGCAGTGACTCTCCGACTGACATGCATTCCAATTCGATAGGAAGTTCGACCAGGCTATTCAGTATTTCCAGAGCGCACTACGGCTATCACCTCGAAATGTACGTCGGATGAAGACGAGAATGAGTATCGACAAAGAGATCAAGCCTCTTACCGTTTCTTTGATCTTTTACGACAGGCGTCGATTCTAGCTGCACTCGGTTTCACTTACCATATGAAAGGACAGTTAGACCAAGCTATCGAGTCCTACCACGCGGTAAGGACATTCATTGTCGCTTTCACCTTTTTTTCTGTCGTAACTTTGGTACATGCTCCAGGCCCTTGCATACGCCCCTGAAGATTCTCTGGCAGGGTCGATGATCACTGTTGCGTTTGAGGAATCGCTGTCTGGTGGACCAGGTTCATTCCCTGAATTCATGGAGCCGCCACCGAAGGACGCTCCGAGGACAAGTGGTCTTACTCCTCTCGCAGTTCGTCGCTCAGCTGGACTTGGTAGCAACGCTCAGCCCTTTCAACGCATAGATGAAGCACGTAGCAGCATTGAGGACAGTCGAGAGTCACTCATGAGCTCAACTTTTTTGGAGGATAACTCCATGATGAATATGGACGATGATTGACGCCATTGAGGTCACAATAATCTTGCATGCAACGATGATCTTGCAGCATTAATTCTGAGGGGCAATTGCTTCAATGTGAGCTGGTTGAGGCCTTACTGTGGCTGCAGTACATCGTAGCTTGATTAAATGTCTACAGCAAGATGCGGCGACTAAATGTCAACGCAGTTGCTATTGCTGTCAATTCTTTCCGCGTTTCGGCTTCGCTGCGTTTACATGGATGCATCTTGATTTCTATCATTATTCATCAAGCATGGGGCTTGTCATGCAGGATGTGACGCTTGACTAACAAAACATAGGTAGGTAATGCGTATAAAGCACTGCTGATATTGATGTAATTGCGATTCGAGCATGAGTCGTGCTTTTATATCGAAATGTTAACCAGAAACGGCGCGTGACTAGTGCACACGTTTGTTGCACTAGTCCTCGAGATCGTGGAATTGCTGATCATGAATTCTGGGGCGTGAGATAAAATCTTGTCTGCATTGGATATAATCTTGCTCATCGGGATTAACAACAAATAGTAATATAATGAGAGTACTATCTCAAATGGTAAGATTTATTGCTAGGCTTTACCACTAAAGTTCCGTATGGTAGAATCCCACAACTTTAGATAGAGATAAAAGCTCAGACATTGATTGACCCTACATTGTCGCAAAGTGCCAACGTCATTGGTGCCCGCCCAAACGAGCCGGATTCACAGAACGCATTTCATTTGCCGTTTATTCTGCATTAACGCTGACAAAACTCGGAAGCTGTGCGTCTTGAGAATGATTTTCTTGAGCTACTAGTTTGTTGAATATTATCTGTTCCAAGTCCTGACACGAAGCAATCATTTATCTCATGTTGTCATACAGCTCTCGTCTCGAGCCTCATGTCCTTTGTACGTTTACAGCAGTTGCGTTTGTGCACAGCCAATCATTGATCGATCCGAGAGACTTGAACGAAGGCCACTTACTCGCTCTACAACTTGCTGTCTTGGACAAAGATCCCATGGATAATACTTCAGTTAATAACACGGTGAGAGCAAAGCTCACAGACTTCAATGCGAGAGAAAATGCTTGAAAACGTAACGTGGGCCAAAAGCAACCAATCACGGGTGTACAAATACCACGAGGTGGTCTTTCACAAACGAGTCAAACTGAACGGTAGTCGAGGGCTGGTAAAATTTCAAGTAATGCTGATATTCATCATCCAACCACGGGGTCAACGAAAAGAGTACAAAGCTCAATAAAAGCATCAGTGAGATTAGCGCGAGCAGTTGGACGCTCAATAGGTGGCCGAAGCTACGACGCTACGTGTGCTCTACCCAGACGCAGAGCCGACGTGACAATGAAGGCATGACACTTTTGGGACTGGGCGTATGCTCTGATACCATCGCGCTTACTTTAATCTCCAAATGCCACGCGCATCTTCATGCTGTCGGAACAATGCGCTTTGCGATCGCATCGACTCCCACACGAGCATACGCTTCCAAAAGAATTTCCACTTGACAAAAGGTCGCTTCGTGCTGAGTAAAGCTGTTCTGCGCGCTCGTTGGCGTGAAGGGGAACGCGTTCCCCGTGACGATCGATGCGATCGAGTCTGTGGATGACTTGAAGGGCGCGATTAGGAATGAGAATGAGAAGACAATCACGTGTGATGCACGGAAGCTGCAGCTGTTCCTTGCCAAGAAAGACGACGACATGTGGCTCAATAGCAGCGGCATGGAAGCTTTGACGCTCGATGAGAATGGACACCCCGTCGCTGACGACAAGAATGGAAGACGCCAACTATTTGAGATGATGGACGCAACAGCTGATATTGCAGACTACGTGGTAGAAAACTTCAAGCGACAACGAGGGGAAATTCACGTGATGGTGATGGTTAAGACCGAAGAAGCTATTGCTCCACCAAGAAAGCGAGTGAAAATGTTACCAGTCGAGCTTCAAGCCCCAAGTTCCTTCGCCAAACGCCATGTCTGGTCGTCTTTTTTCGTTCCACCTTGACTTCCAAGTTCATGCACAGCAATCCTCTCTTTACGGATCTAATTGAACCGTCGTTTTGAGATTTTTCATCATACTGACAATGAATAGCGATGCCAAGATACGACTGCAAGAATTCCCGGAATTTTGTCGCTCGATGTGCTTCAATCGGATAATATTGCTGCATAGCCTTTGCAGCTTTTTCTGCGAAAGTCACGTCCTCAGCAGTTGTTTCAATCTTCCCTCGACACTCACCCACAAACTCGCTAAAGATGGGATTGAGCAACGTCAAAGGACGGACATCTTCAGGGCGATCAACTCGATCGCAAATGATGCGACCCTTTTGCACCAAAACTCCTTGATGATCAGCAAATCTTGAAGTAAGTCTCATGAACAATCGATCCGTTGATGTTCAGCGCGGCCGATACTCCAAGCCACGGGCCTTCCAGCTCCACTAGCAATGCTGGAATCTCGTATTCTTCCGAGTATCGTTTGAACTCCGGTTGGTGAATGTAGTAGCCAATGTTTTGCATTCCGGCGTCGCCTTTTTCCCGTCCCTTGACGTTGCTTTGTAGGTAAGTGGCCAGGGATGATTGAAACAACAGCTGAGCACGGGACCTTTATAGAAAAAGTTGCAAAGGCTATGCAGCAATATTATCCGATTGAAGCACATCGAGCGACAAAATTCCGGGAATTCTTGCAGTCGTATCTTGGCATCGCTATTCATTGTCAGNATGATGAAAAATCTCAAAACGACGGTTCAATTAGATCCGTAAAGAGAGGATTGCTGTGCATGAACTTGGAAGTCAAGGTGGAACGGGGAAAAGGCGACGCCGGAATGCAAAACGTTGGCTACTACATTCACCAACCGGAGTTCAAACGATACTCGGAAGAATACGAGATTCCAGCATTGCTAGTGGAGCTGGAAGGCCCGTGGCTTGGAGTATCGGCCGCGCTGAACATCAACGGATCGATTGTTCATGAGCATTTGTCGCCTCAACTTCCATTGGCTGCACCAAACCATTTACGGCAAACAGTGTTACTGTGTCTCGCGTCGTTTAAGCATGATGTCCTCGCTTTGTTTGATTTCTACGCGCAAGATCAACTCAGCAAGGTTCCTGCTACTTGTCTCCCATTTGGGTGCATGCTCAATTTTGTGAATATCATGAGAGAAGTGTACGCAAATGGCCACGGAAGAATCGTCAAGTTTGTGGAAGGACGCTATGGGAACACCGCTTCTGCACAGCTAAAGGAAATGCACCGCCATTACTGAGCTGTGAGCTGGCTTGTCCCAATGATATTTGGTGGCGTGTTGAGATGGAAGAATGGGAACTGAAGAGTATAACGGAAGCCACCAATCCTGACGATGCCCAAAGTCAACTGAAGTTGCTGCTTGATGAGTTGCGTGCAGGCAACTTTGTCCACAGAGATTTGCGGCCACCCAATGTGTTTCTCCATGGATCGCAAGGGAAGGTTGTTCTGATTGATTTTGACTGGGCGGGTGTTGCTGGTGTCGACGTTTATCCCTATGGGATGAATCCGGAAATTAATTGGCTTGAAGGTGCACATGGAGAAGCCAAGTTGGGTCCAGCTCATGATTTGGAATGGCTTCATCGAATGTTTTCACCCGAATCATATTTTTGAAGAATGTCTCCGCAGAATTGTTCAAGCAACGCAGTAAGAGGTCGAAAATATATGACTTGCACTCTTGTTTGACGCCGACAACCAGTTAATAGAGGTTCCAGTTTCAGATACCAGTATAGGAGTTATAAAAAAGTAGCTAGTACTTATTTAATTCTGTGTCTTAAATTCGCTCAAGTTTTCTTTCAATATATTCATTTTTACACATCCAGCTGAAATATTGCTTATCGTTCTCAACAATCCACTTTACGGACTTGTTCTTGTGTTTGCCCCACCGCATAATATAGCTATCGTCTCCATCTTGGAACTAACCTTGTAAAAACCGCTTGATTTCCGAGTCTTTGATTTACTGGTGGTATAAATATCGACAGTAACACACCCACGACAGCGGGAGGAGGTGTCCTCGGTTCATTCTCCTAGACGACAAAGAATGTCGCGAGAAGGCCAGTGGTGCACTCGCTTGGGATGGACGCAACACCCTGTCTCTTGTGTCATCAGATCAACAACGTAGAGTCGTGCGACCATTACAGCAGTCGTCATGAAGACAAGATACCCGCTTGACAGTGTACACCCAGCGACAGCCGATGAGCCTCTTTCCCTTCGGCAACGGAACCACACTCCAGGTCTTGTTGCTGGCCAGCACTCCGAGCTCCCACTGCACTCGAGCTTCACTGTTTGTCACATCAGCATAGCTGCTACGCGCTTCTTTACTGACATACGCTGCTTGTTCCGCAAACAAAGCACAAGGTCTCTTCGGTTGTGTCAGTTTGAGAGATTCATCGTAAAGCTTGCTGACTTTTCTGTCTGAACACCACCCGGTACAACCGGTCAACCCGAATATCTTGACGAGGTTCGGTCTCTTACCAAGCCAGATCTCGTACGCTGTCGCTTTGTTCACCGAGGTGGGAGTGCAGTTTATTATAAAGACCGCCGTGTTGACAGCCTCCATCCACCAGCGCAGATAGATCGACCGGTGATAGAGAAAGCAGCGCGCCACCTCGACGATGGTCTTGTTTGCACGTTCTACCAGCCCATTTGGCTGTGGGATAGAAGCAACGGCTCGTTGGTGACAGATCTCATGGTCCTTGAGGTGCTTAGTGAATACCTTCGACGTGTACTCGCCGACGTTGTCCGTGCGTAGCTACCGCACACGTCTCCCACTCAGGTTTTCGACTTCTGCTTTGAGCTCAATGAACTTCTCAAAAGCTTCGCTGTTCTTCTTTCGAAAGTAGACCCATAGCACCCTGGAGTAATCGTCTACAAACACTGGGATGTATGCGCTACCGCTCGCATCTTCACGTTCATTGGTCCCACAATATTGTTGTGGGCCCCCACGCGTCTACACTTTGTTCATGGGGTGCCGTGGAAAATTATCGGCACGCATCTATCATTAGTAGCAACCATCACAAACTGTGTCAACATCACTCTCATTGCTGCTCAGCCGCGGGATTCCATTCACGAGATCTGTCATTTTCGTATAGGCACTCACCGGGATATGACCTACCCTAACGATGTGTGTGAAGGAACGTGAGCCCAGTTGCTGCTTCGTAATCTCGGCTTCAAACAAGTGGGAGCCACTACGATTCACAAAGACAATCAAAGGGCAGTTGCGTTGGGGTAGTTTACGGTGCCCAAATTCAAAGAGGGGAAATGACCAAGTTTCAGCGGCGAGCACATATCTTGCTGCTCTACAAGCATGGGGATCGATCGGTCCTAAGCAAATTTTGCCCTATTTACCTTCTTTTTGTAGACGCTGAATTGGAGCTCAAAATTTCGGCGCACCGACTTAGCGGAGGTTTGGGCTCGCTTCTTCACTCCGCCCAATATGGTTTTGTTCCGGATCGCGACATCCAACACGCCCATATTTGGTTTCAAGCGCTGGCACAACTGTGCTCAAACTCTTAGTCTCTGGCTGGTGCAGTTCTGTTAGACTTTGCAAAAGCCTTTGACAGTGTGGTCTGGAACGCCTTAGATGGTTTTGATTTTGGCCTAAATATCCGCCGAAGAATTAAAGTCCTGTTTGCGTGTGCATTGTCTTCCCTAATGTTTAATGAGCGGCCATTGGCCCCAGCTTGAGTAGATTGATCATGTTAATAGCCGCGTTCACGTCTCGGTCCCAGGGCGCGATGATTCGTGAACACTTTGAGAGAACGCCTTCGAGTCTACGTACGGATCACATTTGAAGGTCTTGGTAGCGATCTCACTAAGAAGCAAGCGAAAGAGAAAGAAAACTTGTGAATGCGATCATGCGTGCGTGCAAGAGTACCGACGAGACGGATATGACGGAAACGCTGCAGATGCGCAACATTCTTACGCCAGATGGAACCGACTGAATCGCGCAGTGGATTCCGTGGCATATCGCATTCAAGAAAATAGTCTGACATTCTATACTCGACTCCTGTGGAAGTTCGAGAGCGCGGTTGAAAAGAGGATGGCGGAGGTGCCTAACAGGAAGAAAGTCCGGGCGCTCCTGTGCCCACGACGTACACAAGAGCGCGCAAACACAATGTATGCGTTTTATGCACATATCATGAAGCAAGTCGAGGGCATCAAGTGGAATCCTTCTAGCGTATCGCTGTCCTAGAAGTTGCTTGAGGAGAGCAAGTGGACTGTAATGCGCCACGCCTTTGATATCTCTCAGTTTAAGATTAGACGACAAGATAGTGATGCCAAGAAGAGCAAGTACTTGGAGGTGCCTGTGGAAAAAAGTATCAGTACGCTAGTTGCCACTTTGCCCGTCAAGTAACGAGCGACGGACACGGTGCGTCAGTTTTGCTGTATTGTCCACAGACGGGAGGCGAGAAGAAATCCGACAAGAAGTCTTCAGAGTGTCCATTGCTGTTTCCTAGATACGAGCCATACGTCGTCATCGGACTTGACCTTGAGCACGTGAAGATCCTTGCAGAGATGCCGCCGTTCACGACCAAGAGCTACACGAAGTACCTGTGTACTTCTGAAGTAACGTGACGTTCTTGCTGAACTTCAGCGCGGAGCGGCTTTTATTCAAGTGAAAGTTCTTCCGGGAGTGTATGGCTCGTGTGGCGGCCGATGCGATCGTGAAGCGCATTGTTTTCGACGGTGAGCATGAAGACATGCATAGTATGACGGGATTAGAGTAAGCGCGATAGCATCGATGGGACCCATTCCGGTGTAAGGGTTGCAGGGGCGTTGCAGAACCGTGCGACGGTGGTGTTCATGGACAAGTTCGTGACGAGCAAGCTCTGCTCGCAGTGCCACCAGACGTTTTTGACAGTAAGCTACACAATCGACACGAAGCTACCGAAGTGGAGAAAGCGCGAAGGCGTTGTGCTACCACGTAATCGAGCTGAGGTCTAGTTTGAAGAGAAGCAGTGCTTGGCGGTGCACTCTGCGTGGTCGCAGCACAGCACTTCGAAGTACTACGTGAACGCGGTCATCGACATGGTTAATCTGCTCAAGAGCGAAGTACTAGGACACAGGCGAGAGGAACCCTTCAGACGCTATTGTCACTACACCCAATGCCTTTCTCATACATGCGATGCGGTCTACAGAAAATGCGGCTTTGTCGACCGTGGTGGCAAAAGAGATTTGCCGAATGTGATAGCGATTGTACCACTCTCAAGTGTCGTCTACAATCTGAGCGTAAGCTTGAGATGTTATAGCTGTACTCAAAGCTGAGCTCACACTTTAAGTTGTAGTCAAGACAGCTACGCATGACTTCAGCATCGTTTCGATGAAGGATAGCCAGTATGCACCTCCAAGAAAACAAACGTCTCTAGCAGCATGTCTTGGAAGACGGCAAATAGCTTCCTAGTCTCTCATGGTCTCGCCTGCAAAGTTACGATTCTGCATCATGATCTTAACCAGTTTGTACCATTAACGATTCTCCAGGCCGACCATTTCTTTGCCAAAAACAGTGCATCTGGAGTCTAGCTTGATTCAAGAGAGCATGAAGTAAGCTATAGGAAGGCGACTGAATGATGGTCTGCTGAGACCTCAAAACCTGCTGAATACGGTCGTTTTTCTTTGATAAAACGGAGAAAGTGATACGTTACTGGCAGAATCAAGTGCGGTCGATAAAGCCATCCTTTTTTTGTCGCGAGAAGACCCCGCCAACGAAACTACGTCACGCGTTCATCGCTTCCTGTATACGCTGGTGTCAACACGTCTTTCAGCCGTTCGTAGCGCATCTTCCATGACCATTGCTTGACGTGCTTTTAGAATCGATGACAACAATGCGGTTAGAAGCGTTTGTTGCCAGTGCTTTGATTGACGCATAAACACGAGTGTGAAGACCCTAATCTTGAGATAGCAAGCCGTGGCATTGACATATAATATCCAGTGAGCACGAATTGCAAACTGAATGTTGAGAATCTAAGACAGGAGTCGTCCATTTCGCGTAAACTGAGTGTCACATACAAAGGCCACGTACCACATACCGTTTGACACGCGCTCAACATGCCATAACCCAGCGCAGTCTCGGTTTCAAGCTTACCTGCATCTCCAACATCGTTGCATTTTCAAACTGTTTTGTATGCAAGTAAGTATACGCTACGATCATTCCAGTAGCATGATCAGATCATTCTTGAAGCCTCGTTGAAGCCTTGACCTTACCTAAAGCCCCTCAGCTCTTATGCATTTTATTGTCTTAACTTTACTCAAACGCATCACCCACTAATATAATACGTTGCATCGATTTGTAATGTATTCCACACTACATTTACGATAGGAGAATGGAACAATACATTCAATTCTATTCCTGAATTTGCGTCATCATGGCGCCGTCTTTTTCGACCTGTCGGCGTGTTCTCACCCTGCCACGGGCTCTCGTGTCCCAAAACAAACGCCGTTTCCAGCAGGATGGTTTCGACCTGGATCTGGGCTACGTGCACCCACGCGTCATAGTCATGGGTCTGTTTGGAAAGGAAACAAAGCGGCAGTCAGTATTGCGAGATGCTAACAACATGGTGTGTGACGTGGTGCAGGGTACCCAGCGACCGGAGTGGAAAGTTTGTACCGAAACCCGCGGTCAGAGGTGCAGTTGTTCCTGGAAGAGCGTCATTCTAGCGACTATTTCGTCTTCAATTTCTGTGACGGACCTAAACGATGGTAAGGAAACATTTGTGGAGATTGTTTTTTCGTCTTCTTTCTTGTCCTGATCGTGGTTTTCGATGTGTTTGTGGCGGTTTAGCTATTCATCAAGCATCTTTGAAGGACGTGTGAAGAATTATCCTATCGAGGACCATAATGTCCCGACATTCCAGATGATGTACGACGACTTGAAGTGGAAGAATATACAAAGACGTTCATTGACCGTCATTGCTTCTCTTTATTACTGCAGGGTGGCATTCTGTGAAGAAGCTGCAGCTTGGCTGAATGCTAGCGAAAAGCATGTCGTTGCGCTTCATTGCAAGGTACTTTCACTCGTTCATGCTTAGGTCTTGTGTTGATCATGTGATGAAGCTCGGTATAACATTTAATGGACCGGACTGGTTTATTCAGGCAGGAAAGGGAAGAGCTGGGATGATGGCATGTATGCTTTTATTGCGAATGGGTTACGCTGCTACGGCTACGGACGCGATCGATCGTTACAACCGTGAGCGTGTGCGTGATCTTCGCGGTCTTACGGTCGTAAGTCAGAGAAAGTGGGTGAACTACTATGCATCTCTGCAAGCAAACGATTCAGTCCCTAGATATACTTTTGTGGAGCCGACCTTTGTTCTCCACAAGTTGGTATTGAGCAATACGCTAACTGCAAAGGCGTTGCCCAAGTTGCGACTACGCATCTTTAAGTTGACCCCCGACGGATCTCCGAAAACGCTGTTGCATACCGATTTCGGCGCTAACGATTTTGAGTTGCATCAAGAAGTTCGCGGTTGCGTCATGATTGAGTTCTGCCGCGAGCTTGCTAACGGATGCATGCGTGCCAAGCACTTAAAAGTTTGGTTCAACACTTATTTCCTCAAGCCAGGTGCGTTTGATTTTGACGGTTGTACTTGCGTGTCAATTGATGATGATATGTTGATGTTGCTTTGCAGATAAAGAAACTGGACTTGTTGTATTCTCTCGATCTGAAATGGATTGGGTTGCGCGGGACAAGCGATACCGCCGTTTGCCAGCCGCCTTTGAGCTAAAGATGATGGTATCAAGCTCGGATTCTTTGTAGACACCGAGCAAGATGTGCATTCAATTTATCTCAAACAATGCGTCAATTTTCCCAACCGAATGTGTATTATGCTTTCTTGCCATTGTCACGCTAGTTGAGACTACTTGGGTTTGAAAGGAACTGCTGTAAAAGTGTCACTGAAGCGTTTGAATTCAGGATGGTAGTCGAAGTTCTGCATGAGCACAATAATGCCGTGAGCATGACGCAACTTGGCGTCATTATACTGCGTCTGCATCCCGTCCGCCGTCTCGACATACTTCCCCGCAAGTGGCTTAATCTTACTTTCAAAGAGTGCATTCCACTCACGGCATTCCTTTAGTTTCGACTCAAAGTCTTGTCGCCGCTCTTTCAAGCGAAAAAGCTGTTCATCGTACTCCTTTTTACCCTTCTCATCGGCCTTGATCTCACGACTCAGCATCTCAATTCGCATTTGTACGCCTTCTAATACGCCACCAATACCGTTTGTCACTCGGTTCATGGTTGCAGCATTCCTCGTAAGCGCAAGTTGCTGCGACGTTGTAGAAGTGTACTTCAATCTAGGCAATTGCCGATTGGAAGACACTGGTGTCATGATGCTACAATGTTCAAATGACAATTTTTGTACGAAAGTGTTTCTAATTTTGCGAAGATAAGAGTATCTCGGAATCAAAGACGTTGAAACTTGAGGAGTTTTCCACAAATAAAAATCGGATAAAATGCTTAGATATTCGGATAGTTGTTGTCGACACTCTCATGGAACGTCACTGAGCGCTGAGGGTTGTCTACTCTAACGTTTGAAGTGCAATCATTCGTCTGTGTGAGTTGTGTGAAGAACGCAAACAGCTCAGGAGAAGACACAAAGCCCGTATCTTCGGCATCAATGCTATTCGCCACAAATTGTTGCTCGTGTAAATCGAGATCAAGTCCAAGTCGGTAACAAACGCGCTTGATGTCACTTGCGCGACACGCTGCTTCAAATTCGCCGTTGTCGATTGGTACAACCATTTCACGCGAAGCAAAACCTTTGAACGCGTGCCGCACAAGAACAGCAGCACTTTGGAGACCATAGTCCGAGTGTAAGAGATGTTTTAGTCGACTTTCCTGCAGTAGTTTGCGTCGTATTGACGAAGCACAGCCAACAAACGCTTCTCCGTTTGAATTTGTTGAAAGCTTTGCAAACGATTTTGTCGTCATTGGCAACACAGAGCTGTGTAAATCGAGACTATGGTTCAGTTTTCGCCCGGTCGGTCGTTGCGGTTGGTGGTATGGATTGGTAGAGAAGGTGAACCGAGGCCCTTCACTTGTCGAAGGTGGCACCGAGGACAATTCCTTTGTTACCTCACTGAGCAATTCACTTATACGGCGTAAAACATCCAAAAATCCCAGACCATTCTCAGGTCTTAGTGTAGGGTACAACTCGTCCACGAGCTCTTGAGCTGCCGAAGCCCCAGTTGGAAAATGAAGATTTAAGCGAGACGTAAGCAAGATTTCCACAAGATCCTTCTTGGTCACTTGACCGCGAGTATCTGCCCGACGATGCAGATCCAATGCAGTCTTCAAATCACTTCTTCGCTCAAGTAAATCTTGCAAAATACCAACGAGAGCTACACGATGCTTTCGTTCCTGACGTAATTTGGCATCTTCCACTGCAATTGACCTTCTCACTGGCTGGACTGACGAGCGTTCGCTTTCAGAGGTATTGATTCTGTCTGTAATTTCGACAGATGATCTAGTAGCGGGGTGATCATGATGCAAACGTCGACGAGGGCGATTCCCTAAAGCATCGTTCGCGTCGTAAGATGATCGCGTGTCTGCATATCTAACGCGCTCTTCGTACGGAGCCAACAACACCGACGTGGTGGAAAGGTGTTTCGTGCACTTCTTTGGCGAAAGCAAGTCGCTGCAAAGTGCACCTAAGCAATCCTCAAGATCATGATAGGGAATCTGATCGGGCTCTGTTGTAGCTTGTTGCTGTAATGAAACTCGACTGAGAGCGTCAATAGCAGCTTGGCTGTCTGCAATGGATGCCATTATGCCTAGTTCATGAATGGCCTGAAGCATTTCCATTGTCGATATTAAGCCAGTCTGGTTGGCATCCATCCGTTCACAGATCGTCATAAGTTGAGGCAGCTCCACAAGCATCTTCTCCAATATTTTTTGAACGGATCGAGGAAGTTGGTTGCGTTGCGTGAGTCCGTCAGTGGAGATTCTTGAAAGTTGGTTCGAGCATCCGGGCTTATTTTGGTTGGTAGCGAAAGCATTGAGATGATCGTACAAGTCTTGTGCCAGAATATACCCACGTCCTTGCGTGTCTAACGTCCAGAAAAGTGCCTCCACATCGGCATATCGCACCAACAAGTTTATGTGTACGAGGCTTTCGCGAAATTGACCTCTAGAAATGTGACCAAAGCGGTCGCCGGGAAAAACACTCTGCAGTGACGATGCTGAAAGCCGTCCAAGCTGCTTTTGTTGCTGCAACTTGAACAAAATGCGAGCTTCTAGTGTCGGCGGTGTTTTATCAGTCAAAAATAATGGATTCTGACTCCGGTGTTGGTCTTGATTAGTAGCTGCTCGAGGACTTGTGGTCGCTGTGGGGCAGTGAAGCTCGCTCTGTCTTCGTCGATCATCACAAATTTTGACAATCGTGCGATTTTCCTCGGCATTTCTGTTGCAAACGGCGGTAGAGGACAATGAGCTCACGTCTTCATGATAAGTTCCGTGATATTGTACTCACCTTTCCTGCGTTGATTTTCCGGCTGGATATGGTGCGTTGTCGCTTCTTACGGGACTATATACCGTTGGATTGAATGTCTTTCGTCCAAGGCGAACTTGAGACCGACCAGTGTAGTCCGCAGAGGTGTTAAGAACTCCTGGAGATGCCTTTGACTTCATTGTTGACCGGTCGGCTGCTTTCAAGGCTTCCAGAAGTGGACCAATCATGATGAAACCAGACGATGAATCTCTATTGAATACAAGTAGTGAGTTGGACTGGAAACAATCCGCTTGAGAGTCATTTTTACTTACGAAAATGGCAAGAGTCGAACGCGCAGAGCTGCAAAGTCCGCATTGCTGAGTGTAATCCCACAACGCAGTAAGCAATCGCGAAAATTCTCGGGTGGTAAAAAGTGTTGTCCAATACGCTGATACTGCTGGAAAAGTGTCTGGAGCTTGTCGAATGCTGCCATGAGCAAGTCCCAAAGGCGAGCACTGCCGACAGCTACAACTGGAGGAGAAGCTTGTCTAGCGTTGGAAAGTAATGTTTGAGACCGGTGATCGACTCCACCTTTATTCTGAAACAACGCGAGAAACTTCGAGTATTTGATGACAAAGGCGTTGCCATTGCCACCGCATGCGTGCCACCGTCCGTTGCTAGCACCATCTCGTGTGAATTCTTTTACGTCTTCTCCTAACGTCATATACAGTTTTTCGTATTCCCGTGAGGTAAGGACCACTCCGATATGGCTCAGAGCTAGCTCAAGTTCCTCTGGATTTATCTTGCCGGAACTCATGACATCCATCTTGAGGAAAATCTGACAGAGCTTGTCACTATATTGCGTGATAGCAGATGAAAGGCGTTGCCAGAGGGCTTCACCCTCCGTGAGTCGAGTACTGCCGCCTTTTTTGTCATCATCGTCTACCACTTTCTTGTATTCTTTCTCATTGGTACGAACGGTATCGAGAGTATCCTGTGTCGCGTATGGCGTCGCCAACGGTGCACGTGGAGATGAATACTGAGTACGTTTGTCCATTGCCAGCGAAGACATTGGGGATGTCACCTGTGATGCTGCATCATGCTGGTAACTTGCACGCATAAGCTGCAAAGACCACTCTGTCATGATGCGGCAAAAAAGGTCGATATCTGAAAAGTAGAAATGGTCACATCAAGGTTTCTTTGAGAAAATCACGCGTGCAGCATACCTAGTTTACGCGTTTGCGACGGACAAAAGACCAAGTAGAGCTCCTTTGCTCTTTCAAGACCTCGATCCTGTTGTAATTCTTGATAAGACCCGTCAGAATGAGGCGAAGAGGTAGCGACAATCTCAAGACGAATTACTGCTAGCTGAAACTCGCGGAGATCTAAATGGCCGTCACCATTAATGCTAAAGCGACGTAGCACGTCGTCAGGCTTCATGGGAGACCGCGAAAAGCGGTGTACTTCATTCGCAAAGTACTTCATGAGTTGCTGGTTCGACAGCAACTGATGGTACTGCTGCCAATCTGTCCGTTCGAATCAATTTTGTGAGTTAGCTATTGACTGACTGACTAGTCCTCACGGCAGTTTGAGCCACAACGTACCAGCAGTATTCATCCGATCGATCTTGTTCCATGTCTTGGACATTTTACGCTTCCTATGAGCCGCGTATACGGCGCGACGTGTCAAAGTGTTCCTTGTACAACAAATTTGCTCAACATTTTGGTCTGCTAATTTTACCAGCGAAACTCCTGCAAAAACGGAATCTCCAAAGATCTGTGAAAGGCACAGCAAACCCTTTCTTCAAGCAAAACATTACAAAGTCTGCTGACCGAGAACTACATTATAAAGTCTAGATAGTCTAGACTTGAGATCCACTATGCATTGAGTATGGCAGGAATCATGAACATCAGAACATCGCTGTCTTTTTGCCTTGCTCCCTATGATTGAGCGTCATTGTCAAGGAGCCAAAAGCGTAACAGTAAAAGTCGAGTGTGATATACGGATATGTGCGAGTTCAATTATCGAGTAGGGCTATTCGATCCGCATCCAGCTGTCGACTTACGCTACATTTCCTCGTTACCTCGTTGCGGACAAAGACAACAGTGTCGATGTCTCGAGCCAGGATCCAGATGAGAATCACTGGAAGAACATCTGCTCTTTTTGATGGCTAGAAAGGTTGTCCGTCATCGAACACGCTAAATTTGTTTTCCAGCAACTGCTTGCAGACCTTAGTTGTATAGCGTTTGCTGCATCGGCGCTAGCTTTCGTAGGCGCGACACCGTGCTTCGGTAAATATGTGACCAAAAGTTTGATTGGTGTCAACCTTGAAGCTTGCATTCGTCGTTGTCTAGCTCGAGCAAAATAACTGGCACGTTTTCGATTAGGACTCCATCAGACATGATGCTGAACACAATGTCAAGCTTGACGGAAGATCTGTATCACTGAGCCAACAGCAAGTAAGGAGCGCAAATCTTGAAATAGGAAGGTCTGCCTGACGGCGCCAGTTGAGGCACGTAGCGCCATGTATACCAACCATAAGGTGACCAAGTAGATGACGTGAAAACTAGCGAGCACCAAGGCGCCAAAAGTAGAGTATGGCGATTGATAACATGAAAAGTAGCAGTTTGTTACCGATTTTGGTTGGTGTAGTGAGTGGTAAAGTCATACTCCTAGAATTGCTAAGTAGTTTTTGCAATGAAAAGAAAACTGATTCTAAGTCGATTGATTCCGTGCTGCAAAACAAGGACCACAAAATTAAGGGTTGCATCGCATTGCATTGTCTACAGTGGAAAATCGAGATCAAGACTGCTTTGAAGTTCACCGCCCGCGAACTTGGCGACAATCCTAAGCAACTCGACAAATTGTATAGAAAGTAGCAAAAACATACAACATTTGATCTGACGCGTACAACTCCTTGACTAGAGTTGCAAACAATTGAACTCTGTAGAAGTGTTGATAAAGTTCGGTGAGCGACAAAACCCATTGGACAAGTGTTTGACTAGATAAAGTAACACGCAGAGATGCTTGTTTTTGCCGCAAGCGGCTACAACGTTATAACTATATCACAACATCGAAAAGGAAGTCGTGCATTAAAAGGCTGACACGATCAATTTGACGAAGGAAAGATAATGGCCATATAAACTGCTAGAGTCTTGGGTCTTGCTGACGATCTCTTATTTGTCCGGATCCTCGCTGATCTTCTTGCGCATTCATCCTTCGGTTCAGCATGAAAAGAAGCTATCGCTACCGCTCTTGTTTGTTTCCCACTGCTTCGTCCATGTGACAGCCCTTGAATGCCGATAAACGACTAAATAAGGCTGAGTATATTTTCAAGACTTCAGATGACAAAAGCGTTGTCTGTGGTCAAACCATGCTCAGAACATGGCATTCGACGCTCTCATTGATAAGAAAGTTTCAGACAGTTTGAGAAGGGGTGCCGAGCAAGAAAAGAGTCTGAGCGCTCTCGCTGTTTTCTGTACACGTCAAGAACATGAGATCTGCGCTGGCTAGCTTTTACTCGCTCATCAAGGAACGATTTGAGAGCTACAGCTAGAATCTCCTGGGCGTATCGCTGTCGACGGAAGCATTCCAAGAAAGTCGGTGGACATGATGCGCCACGCCTTTGACATATGTCCGTAGTGTCGTGTTTCCGGAAGCAAATTTTTGATGCTGCTTGTAAAAGAGGAACACGAGCACGCTAGTCTCCTCTTTGTGAGTCATGCGCTTCTGTAAAGCTTCCGATTTTCCTTCAGGAATAGCCGGTCTGTCCAGAACTGCCTGAGGCAGGCGCATTGCGTTTCTTCAGAAGCACTGCAACTGCTTCAGATGTGTCTTGTAAGTTGCGCTCTTGAACGACGGCATCGCTGCAATGGCCTCGTCCTCTGAGTGACTTTTCTTCTGACCCTTGTTTGACGCCTGAAATTGGTCACGCGTAGTCGCTTATACGATACCACGATGTGCAGAAGACGTGCATCAGCCAGGCGTATATTCCTCTTCTTTGTCCTCCTTCGTGGTCTGCGTCTTCGTCTCTGTCGCTATGAGCAAAGGATTCTTCTTTCATAAGCAGTACACAGCGTTCGTATCCCTAGATCTAGCCCAATGACGTTTGGCATGTGTCCAAGAAGAAGCATAAGAGTCTCGACGACTTCCTGCTGGATTTTTCTCGTTCTCTATGATCGGAACAGCAGAACTTCACGCGCTGTATCCGCCACTCGTTGACGGTCGCTGTGATTGTAAAGCGCATTGTTCCAACGGTGAGTAAAAAGTCGTGCGTAGTGTATAGAGACGCGAAAGTATCAAAGACATGCGCCCAGTCCAGTGAATGGGCGAAAAGGCGGGCGTTGCAGAAGCGCGCGTATAGGTGGTGTCCTCAGGACGAGCAAGCTCTACCACCAGTCTGTACTATCTTGCCATTTCTTCCATAAATTTTCTTTCCGTTTTTTTGCTTCAACAGTTCTTCAACAATAAACAGACAAGAGGGTTATCGAATTTTGGTTTGGTAGAGCGAGCTCAAAGACCGACTCGGACGGTATCATACCGCATAAAGGTCAGTGTTAAGCCGCTATTCACGACGACGTATGCTTTACGTTAAATTTACATGGTGATTCCGGTTGCGTTAACCAAAGGGTACAGCTGCGCGGTATCTCTGCGACACGGTCAATGTACTGTTTGCTACGACCAGTGTACTGTTGCTACGACTAGTGTACTGTTTGCTACGACCAGATCACAAAGGCGACATATTGCGGTTGTAGTAGGTTTATAAAGCTAAATGACGCGCAGTACAGTGGCAGCATGGAGCAGCAGGATTGCGTATTCAACAGCCTTCATGATACCGATGTGAGTTTCTGTATGGTATTGGTTTTGTGGGAGACACTGTGGACGTGTCACATGGGTGACACGTTGGATATCGAAAGGAAGTTTTTAATAGACGCGATAGTGAAGCTTAACTCGACATTGCAATATACGGAATCGACAAAAAGACCTCGTGTACATACAGCTTGAGTCTCCAGAAGAGATTCCAGCGCTAAAGAAGAGATTGAACAATTCAAACTGAAAGTAGAAGTCGAAAAAAGAAAAAAGAAACAAGAGTACATGTTACCCATTGGGCGCAGCAGAGATTTCCGCCCAAGAAGAAGAGAGTCACAATCACGACCACTGCGTCTCCCTTCTCTTGATAAGAAACGCCCTGCTGCAGTCTTTACCGCTTCGTAGATACCCGCAGCTTGGCAGCCGTCTTGGAATAAATAGTGCTCATGAGGCTCGAGAGCTGCGACGGCCTCTCCATCAAAAACTGCTCGTAATCGTCCTCCGAATAGAATAGATCTGCCGGGTCGTACGACTCATGGGGTAGCACCCGCACCTGCGGTTCCTCCTGGAATGACACCCTCTTCTTGCACGTTCCTAAAGTAGCATTCAACGTCTCCGCAGGTAAAACAGCGTTTCTGTGATGTCTGTGTGTGTCCTCTTCTTCTGCTTTGACAGAGATCTCGCTGCCAATGCTCTGGTAGTAGAGCGCCGTGACCCACCGCACGATTTCTTTGCGCTGGTGGATACGCAGAGCTACGACTCTACCCGATTCCTTAGCGCGCACGTAGAGACACTCCTGGTCAAAGCCAAACACGCTCTCGTTAGGAGCAGCTGCCTGCATTTGCAGATGGAGCGTGTCCAGGGGCGGCGTCTTGCGCTTGTAGTCCACGCGACGCCAGTAGAGCAGCAGCTTGTCGCCTTGTAGAACGCCGTAGAGCCAGCGGGAGAACACCTTAGTCTTGGCACTTGCGCGACCCTCGGGTGTCGCCACGGAGCAGGGTGATGAGGCTGATAGTGAGCGCTTGCGCTGCTTCTCGCCGTCCTCTTCCACACGCACGAATCCGGCCATTAGAGATGAAGCGGTACGAGAGATAGAAGGTGATGACGTCTTTTGCACCATGAAGGTGTTGTGAGCACCCAGGAACTGATGAGAACCTGGAAAATACCGGTATTGAAGATGTCTTCTGCTTTTCTCGACAAATTACAAAGTGATGCCCAGCAAGTATCTTACCAACCCCCTGTCACTCGAAGTTTGTATGGAAATTGTCTGCTTGTAAAATGCTGTTGGCGTACAAGTTAGGGTCAACAGCGGCTTTGTCCAAGAGAGAGCGGGCGTATAAAGTCATTATAATTGCTTAAGTGCTAGTCTCCCCATCGCACGATTGCATAAACTGCTGACACTGTCTCAAAAAAGAACACGTGAGGAATGGCTTCGTATGCATGCCCAATGCCCAAGTACGATCCGTCTCCACATGGCAAGGGAATTGTACTCTTAACGGTGCAAGCGATCCATGATGATGCAGCCACAACAGTGACACTTGCAACTTTCGAATGCTTGATGATGGATGACAAGTGCTACAGCGTATGCCAATGATCAGAACCAAGCGTTACATCTTTGTAAAGTTCTTCGATTTGTGTGTTGCGATGCGGTCTGTCGTGTTTATAACAGTGCAGAATTAACATAAAAGCATTAAGATATTAAGGATAGAAAGAGTTTTTATATGAACATTCATGAGCGTTGCAAACAAGCGACAACTTTAGCATTATGCTGTATTGCCTTCCTCCCTTTATGCTACTGATTTATGCAATATCAGGTCACTTTGACTGTCACACGCTCTGAAATGTTCAGCGCAAAGACCGTTTATGTTGAGCCAAGTCATGAAGTTGCTTATCCGCAACGGTATTCAGTTTAGCAACTTTTTTCGCACATTCAACACCTTCGATACCTTTTGATCCATAAGAATGGAGCAAGGCAAGTGGCACGTGCAGTTCCACGAGGGCCGCGAGAGCGACCTGCCACACAGACTTGAGCCCGTCGGGTATGTCAAGGGCGTCTCATCCGGCAAGGTACACATCGTTTCTCCCTTTTCGCTCCCTCTCTCTCTCTCTCTCTTCGTCCTAAATCTTTGTCCTTAAACTTTAGGATTCAAATGGAGCAGTCGCAAAGTCCACCACCAACACTTCGGAGCTTAAGAAGAAGGTTTACAGTCATTTTTATATTGATACAAGAGAAATGGTCCATTGTATAAACATCAATGTTTGTGCTCTATGTCTTTAGCGCGCGATGGAGATTGGCATGGCTCCTTTTAAAAGTTTGCTCCAGACAGGCTTCATGATGTGGATGAGTGGCAACTCTATCAACATCTTCAGCATCATGATCACAGCTATGATCGTCATGAACACTACCAAGTCGCTTTTTAACATGAACAACGGTGCGTCTTTCACTACGTTGCAATGTCTTTATCTACCACCTGACACTCTTCTTGCCAATATTACCCGCCCAGCTTTCGCGTCGGTAAATGATGGTGTCATTGATCTCACGCAGCCCAAGGCCGTGTACATGGCTGGTAGTTTGGTGGGCGCAGCTATGGGCGTATACAAGTGTTCCAACATGGGTTTATTGCCCACGACAAGTGCTGACTGGACGTGGCTGTTGCCCATCAAGCAAGCAGCGGAAACATCATCGTTCGCCTACAGCCTCAGCCCGTAGAAGCAGCAAGGGGATGGTGAAAAACCTACGGCGGACGAAAGGTGTGGAGACGTAAGAAATCGTTGCTCATTGGCTTTTCCATTAGTACACGTATCAGCAATAGAAGACAGGAGAGGTCCGCCAATACACGGATAATCCTCAAAACTCGGCGGACTGTTGCTACCGTTCATACTACAGCTGAGACTCATAATCATCCCCTGCGGGCCACACGCTCTGTCTAAAAAACTTGTCGTCCCTGTCTTATTGTCTCCTTTCAAGAGAGATGATTGAAGCTACGACACGTTGCGACCGCTTGTCTGCGGTGGACATCGATATTCCTCAGGAAGAAGCGATCGTTGCAAGGCGTTAAAGGCAAACACACGTCTCCCAGTGTTCTTTAAAGCATTCTCAATGCGCACCCCCTCGGACCGCATGACCGACACAATATCCGCTTTCTTTTGCTCCCGAAGTCCGTGATGTTGTACAAGAATGCGGCCCTGCTCCAGCGTGACTGACATTCCTGTTCGATCCTTGGCAGATTTACATACCGTGACACGGCCACCAGATATGCGGCGACACAAGTCGGAGCTCAGCTGTAGAATCTCAGGCCGCTTCTTTCGGGCCTGTCTTCCAGCCGTACCAATCAGCTTATCTAGCTCGCCCAGGATGGAATAGACTTCGTCCCGGGACGGACCAGTCGATGACACTGACGAGATTTGTGGTGAACGTGCTAAAGCTGTCGAAGTATCCGACTTCTGTAGTGCTTGAACTTGACGCATGGATATGTAATTGCAGTAGTGATCGCAGTAGCTCCGAAGTGTCTTGAGACTGTTGGCATTGATCACGTCCTGCAATCTTGTCACGGAAGAGCCCGTATTGTTTGCCAAGGTTTGCTTTTCGTTGATACCCTGTGTGAACAACACGGGGCAAACCTTGATAGGTCCACCGTGGCGAAGCGCTTTCGTCAGCTTGACCTTTCCAGACCGCAATTTGACGCGAATGACCAAGTGAGTGAATGGAAACAACTTTTCCACAGACGCTGGAGCTAGTGATTGCACGGCATCCCAATTCCCACCAGATCCACCCAATAGTCGATGATGACGGGCCTTGATAAGTGTACTCAGTAGCCGCTGACGAACGCCGCTAAACGACGACGATTGAGGGTCCTCTCTTGACGACTGCCTTCCATCCGTTCTCTCTAACGTGTCTGAAGTCGTGGAACTTGTCTCGGAGAGTGCGTCATCGATGCTTGTGAAAACGTCCACGTCAATCACTCCTCCAATACTTGTCGAGTTGGTCGAATGGGTCGAGTTTGGGGACGCGGCTGACTCGAGGGATTCCAAGTGTATGGACTGACAAGGAGTTGACTGCACCTCAAGTTGACGTTTCTCATGACCTTCGCTATCATGGGAACCACCACTGGCTTCGGAAGGATCACAAGACGACGAGCTGTGCTTGGATTCCTCGTCGAGCTGATACGAGGCACATCGTGACGACTTGTTACAGCCAACTTCTTCATCTGTCTCGCCCATTTCTTCCTGCTCGTTCACCAAAACAAAGCGGACATTGCGCAGCTCATTGACAGCTCCAGCCATGTCCTCTAACATACCCGCCTCATTACCGTGCGTGGACACCAGACTCTCTACGTTAAAGAGAAAGCCGACTTTACTAAGCTGTTCCAGCATAGCTTGTCCTTGCTTCGGTAATGCATGCTGCAACGCTAGATCGACCTTGCGGGTGAATGCAGTGACCAACGCGGCTACAGCTTGCGGGAAACACACATCCATTCGCTTGCTGAGTACCCATTCCACATCATCCGCCTTCTGCTCGTCCTCTGTCCATAGCGGAATTTGATGAGCATTTGGTCCCTGTGCTTCACGTACCCGAGGTTGGAGCTTTGCATACTGCTCTTCCAGTCCAAAAATGCCGCCATTCTTAAACTTGTACACGTGCGCTGCCATCGCCCCTACCGTCACAATGTCGTACACTGCTGCAATAGCAGTATTATCAGACATACCGTTGCTTCTTGAACTCGTTTGCATCGTCACAGTATCCGCGTTGCCGACCCACATTTCTTGTAAATGCAAATTGATCGGTAGAAATCGCAATTGCGGGTTCTTCTTCTCCGTGCTCGACTTGAAGTACATTTTGCGTTGATCGCGGAGCACACAGACGCGTCGCAATTGACGAAGAAGCTCGACGTACTCCTTCCGCTCTTGACAGCGACGAAGCATCCATTCTCGACAGCGATTCAAATCACCGTCATCTTGAATTTGCTGGATCAAATTCTCGTAAATGCCGCGGTCCGACCCTTTTTGCCGTTGACGGTCGTACGCTTCGAGCCGCGCCAGGTCGTTCTCGGCAATCTGCAATTCCTTCATACGATACCGGATAATGATCTCGAGAATCTGTCGTGGAATCCAATTGCTAAAGCGGCTTTCAGTGAGATCTTCGACCACCAACAGGCCTTGTTCACGGATGTGATACTGCTTACTGATTGCTGGTGCCGCAGGACGCAGCCCCCCTTCGACGCCATTGAAGCCGTATTTGGCACCCGCTGCCTTTGGAATCACCGTGTTCACTAGCAGCTTTGGTGGTGCCGCGTTAGGACCAAAATGTTTGTACGAGTCTTCAGTAGCGGTAAGAACTGTTTGCTCTGTGCGCGCACCTGCTGTCGCTAGAGCGCCTGTCGAGACTGTGAATTCTGCGACCACCCTCAGACTGCGTGGTACCGTAGAGATACCCGAGTTCAAGTCAGATCGACTTTCTCCTGAGTCCATATCCTCACCAGAGCATGGGGACTCCATCTCAAAGAGTTCATCGATCACTCGTGAGCTTTGAAAGCCACCAAATGCCTCCATCTCGACCAATGATGAGTCTAATGTGTGCTGGCTGTCACCATCGTCATCGTCAAAGTATCGACTACTCTGCGTGCGCTCCATAGCGGCCAATACGTCAGCGGCAGTCATTTCGGAATGATCTTCATGATTCACTGAAGCAGGAGCCGAGTCGAGAGCATACACGACCATGCGAATCTTTTCAGTAGAAGTACCAACTGGAATACGTGGCACTGACAAGAACGTGTACAGGTAACGCTGTTGGTGGGGGAGCACGACTGGCGCTGAATCTTTCGCGCTAGCCATCACCGTGTCGGTATTGCTAATCTGTCGCCATGCTGACGGCGTGATATCTTTTCCGTCCTCTACTTCCAATCGCTGAATGGCAATAAAACAACCATGAGCAAAGTCTTCATTCATCTCGAGCGCCATCGAGAGGCCCACATAATCGTCAGTAGGCGAGATCTTCAGGTTCATCAGTGATCGCTCACCCGATACTGCATCAGCCGTAGCTTTTCCTTTTGCCACGATCTCCTCAATCTTTTCCCGCGAACTTTCCGTCCATCGATCTGCTGTACTAAATGTAAAGCTCGGTGTACGGATCTCTCCATAGCCTGACTCTGAATCAGGACTGCAGTTGCTGGACATATCACGATTGGCATCACGCAATGACTGCGCAGTCGCGTTCCACTGCAAAAAGATCAGACAACAAGGGGGAATTGAGCAGGGCAACCAGACCGTAAAGATGTAGAACCACGGGTACGCAATTCCACGAGTGGCTCGTGAAATGATCTGGACAACCCAAGAGAGGAGATACACCAATGTGACGATCCCAATCAGCGCATAGTAGAGCCGCAAAGCCTTCACCAAGACAACTTGGTGAGGACCCGACGCATTGCCAAGCAACAGCTTCCCGCGACGCATAACCATCACGCCCAATGCCATGACTACGAACGTCAACACGAGGAAAATTCCATACGTGACTGACGTCGAAACGAGAAAAAAGTTGTCGTCGTCTTCGGCGTAGCACGCCCACAGATAGCCCTGGACCTCGGAGAAGACCGTGGCCGACGTATCCGTCTGCTCATTGCACTGCTGATACGCGAGTGTGGTGATATCGTTCTCCGAGTCGTACACGCGCGAGATCAATGCCTGGTAATTCAGCAAGTAGCCAAATTGAAACGCGTAAAACAACACGTTGAGCGCCACGAATGCCAAGGACGTGGTGAGTTTCGGCAGCTTTCGTAGACGAAAGCTAAGCACGGTTCCCCAATGGAAACATACTGCCGTTAGCATCGTGAACGTGAAGCACAAGTAGGCGTGCATGATATAAAAGTAGCTGCTACCACGAGTAAAAAACCAAATCAAGTTGTTGACAATGGCGGTGGCCAATGCCAACACGGTGCAGATCGCTGTTATGTCGGTCCAAATGGAGCCCAAGGAGAACGACAGTCCGTTCTTCCGAATTGCCACACTGCAGAACGCTAGAGATCCTACGAGTACAACCATCGTGACGTAATTGTAGGGACTAGCACTTGCTCCTAATGCTAGGAACACGGAGATGGCCGAGAATGTGCCATCAATAATCAGCAGATCGTTGGGGTCGCGAATCTTGATAGACGCAGCGTCCAAGCCAGAGTATGCTACCGACGGGTTCTTCACAGTGTCCACATTGAGACTAACCCAGCCAATCGAGATTGGTTCTTCCACGACTAGTGTCCACTTATTATCCATAGCCGAGTACGACGCTCGTGAGAAATTCTTGGCCTTGTGCGTTGTTGTTTCAGTCGTCGCAGCTGTCGCCAATGAGCGAACGTCTTGTCTAGGCGAGACTTCAAGCGGGTAACTCTCCCAGGACCACACCGCGTCACTAGTAAATCCCCACTTGGAGCCAAATGTCACCGTAATGGAGCTCCCTTCAGGAACGTTAGCACCTGTGTAAAACGTGAGACTGGCGTTGCCAGAGTTGCCTGGATAGATGTTTTCGGGAAGAAACGAGCCGCTTGAAAGCGTCGCGCTTGTGAGATCCATGACACGCACATACGTGCCAAAGGCCGTGTTTTCCGAGTCATTGAAGAGGAAATATACCGGTGCAAGGTTAGAGTCCGTGGTGTACGTCACGTTTGTCGTATAGCCTTTGCTATCATTGATTCCGGTCGGTGTCACGACCCCATCGACTACAAACATGAACGATTCGTTCGTCTGATATGCTTCGCTAATATCCACCGTCAAGAACGCTTTGTTTGTGTCGGAAAACGTCGAGACTTCGCAGTTTGTGCGCTCGCGCTGAGCATCAGTCGATGAGTTTTGTAATCGTTCCAAGTAGCACGAACAGCCCTCGGTAAATTTGTAGCCTGGTGGACTGGTCAACATGATCTGATGAAGCGTGTAAAGTTTGCCTTTCATGCCATTTGGGTAGAAAATGTCTAAAAAGTCAGTGGGTGTGATCCCCACGCCAAATGTGCCATTTGTTTGTCCAGGATGCTTGTTCTCCACACCATCCCAGACGTTCGAGTCAAGCAAGAGTCCATTGCAGCATTCATCGGTACACGACCAGTCATTGCCCTTTGTATAATACCAAAGGTCCTGGCCACTGCAAAATTCCTGTTTGTTTGAATCATTTTGACACGTGGGGAAGACCACACACGGGTACCAAGCCTGATGGTTCTGAGCTTTACGGCCACTATACTCACAGCAGGGTAACCCACTGCACTCACCATGTACCGTGCCAAAGAGATTTCGGGGCTGCTCTCTATTGCAACAGACTAACGACAGCTCTGGGTCTCCTGTTAAAATGCCATTCGCATTTGGTGCCAACGACGTGTCCGTAACGCAGCACGCCGAGCAATCGTCCGCTTCAATTGTCTCGCCTGTCACGGGGTCTATCCGCTCTATCTGTCCGTGTATTTGATCGATAAATTGTACTGCTAGCAGTGCTAAGAGCACCATATACGGTCTTCGTCTCCGCATCATCGACGCTGGTCCCTGGCCTAACAATAGGCGATGCCGCGGAGGTGATTAGCTCCTATTTTTCGTCCTAAAAACGGCTGCTCTATAGAAGTTCAGTAAGGTCTCGATTTGACCAGGTCCCGTCATGACGTGAGGGACATAGCCAGACACGGATGATGACGGGCATCAAAGGACATGAAAGTGTTTCAGTAGGGTATTTGGTTTGATAGGTCTTTTCGTATACCTATCTTCGGCAGGTTTTCATTTAAATCCTAGGATTGATGCATTGCTACAGGCTTTTCACATGTTCACCGACTCTTTGTTGTCATGGCTTCAAATGACCAACCTTTCGACCCACAAGTCTTCCGTCATGTGCTTCTTCGGCAGCTTCATGTCGTGCCCAAGAGCAACATGTCGAGCAGCAGGTGGCACTGCCGACACAACTTGCTCGACCACCGTCGCGCGCTCTTGCAGCCGTGTTTCGACTCTTTCGCTTGACTGGGCGCATGCCCTTTGACGCTTTCGCGTCTGCTTCAATTTTGATGCATCATGCCCGTCTGCTTACTCACCGTTGGAATGCACTTCACTATCACAATGGGCCATACGTTGTCGAAAAAAGTTTCCACTCCAGGAACGGTCGCTAGATCCAGAAATTTCTATAGCAAGATTCCGGCGTTGCTTCAGAAGTACTGCAACAGTTCCAGATACGTCCAGTAAATTTGAACGACGGCATCACTGCAATGATCGTTCGTTCGTTCGTCTTCTGGATATCATTAATCTCTTGTACGACACCGCAAGTCTTCCTAGCAATCGGCAGAACACTTTGGTGTATCATGGCCAGAAATGAACTTTTTTTTCACGAAGATACAGGATCCAAGGATGTCCGAATGGCTTAGTCTGTGTTATTTAGCGCAAGCGACACCTCTTCTTCTTTGGCTTCGATATATGTCGATGTCAACAGTACGGCCTACGTCTTCGCTTCTGCTGCGGAAGACAAAGGACTTTTCTTACGTTAGCAATGCGAACCGCTCGCATTTCGGATCTAGCCTAATGACGACGTTTGGTGCGGGCCCAGGAAGACCGCAAGACTTCTTGCAGCATTTCTTGACGTTCTTCATCGTTGGCTAATGACGCGCCGTCTCGCCAAGAGGCGACTAGCGTGCTCTTCAACAAAACAGTTTATGTCATCCGTGTCATATCTGCAGCGCTTTCGTCTCCCTAGAGCACAGCACGCATGCAAGGTCAACTTGTATGAGGTTTCGCGTTGTGCTCTTTGCGACTGATATGCATCGACCACTCGAGATTCTTCTGCGCGATGAGCTACATCTAAGGAGCAGTCGCTACGCTCGAACAGCAGTGATTGAAGAAGGTCTGGTCTGGTTGGTGTAGTCTGGAAGAAGGAGGTCGTTCTTGAGATTGCATATCGGAGCATGTGAGTGAAGGATAAGGCCTCCATTCAGAATCTGGAGCTGACCAAGTTCAAGGTGCACAAACACTACACGCTTTCAGAGTAGACGATCTTTGCTACCACACACTTAGACGTGGTGGTATACGTCGCTGTGAGTGTGCCGTAGATATCGACAAGATTCTCACGCGTTATTCAAGATTTGTTTGAGAAGCCTGAAGAAAAACTGTTTCTATCTCTGAACGCGATATCAATTCAACTTAAGGCTGGGTATGTTTCTGAGACTTCTATGTGTCGACATCAGCGCTAGACGCTAGACGCTTGACGACTTGCAAAACCTTGTTCTCTGCGTGTGGTGGCTTCAGCATTCGCGTCTATACCGGTTTTCGTATGCTGTTGTACACCTTCCTATAGTCGTTCAGAATTTTCACTTCGATCGAGTTTTCGCTTTTCTGCCTGAACAACTTCTGGTAATAGTAAGGCTCTATATGATCATTTGCCCACTGGCGATACAATGCAAGCTGCATCTTCTTGGCCGACTCTCGCGTTGCGTCCTTGTTTTTCGCCATCTCGAGCATTTTTGCCAATGGTAAGTCTCCATATTCTTCCCTAAATGCGTTGATCGGAAGATTCTCGGCAATGGGTTTTTTGCTGTAAACTTTCGTCGCATAGGTAATGAAAATCCCTACGTCCTGGTTATTCAGGATTTTGTCCATCCCTTTGTCAAGCTCAAAGAACTTGAAACAATCGTTGACAGATAGTTTGTTGTCGATCCAAAATGCCATCTGCAAGTCTTGGAGTTCTTCCGCAATGCCTTTCATACTCTTGACCATCCTGGCAGCTGCTAGCATTCTCGCAAGTTCTTTGCCCTTGTATTTCTGATACAACGCAATCAGCATCTCTTGTTGACGGTTTCCTTCGTATGCCTTGGTCATATAATCTACCCACAACTTGAAGCGAGGGTCGGTAAGCAGGTGGTCACCAACTTTGTCAAGCTCCAGCACTTTAAGTGATTCGAAGCCATTTAGCTTCGTCTCGATCCAATCCTCAATCTTGTTTTGAAGTCGAGTCGAAATGTCATCGCTGCTGCCCGCCTTTTTGGCAGCCTCCAGCATCCTCTGCAGGCGTTCGTCATCAAAACGAGACACTATAGGCGCCATCATCAGCGTAACAGGGTCGTCGTTGTATGTCTCGGAGATATGCTTTGCCCATAGTTTAAAGTCTGGGCTAGCAAACAGATCGTCACCAGCTTTGTCGAGGTTTAAGAAAGTAAAGGCGAGATCCGGAGATTTTCCCTTCAGTGTCGCTGTACCCGTAAGCTCGAAACGCACCTTCTTGACAGCCTTCGGAGGCTTTTGCAAGTGAGACAGGAGCACTTTCTGTAAATTCTCCTTCTTGACCGGCTTTTTTAACTGCTTTTGTGAAACCAAATAGTGACAATCTCTCTTCTACGTTCGTATTTGCGTCACCTCGTAGAAATCTCTGGGTAGAAGTAGGATGTACAACAGATGCCGTTGTTTTCGCGCGATCCGAGCTTGATCTTCGCGACGATGCATCCACACCGGCGATTAACAGGGCAATAGTCACGAGAAGAATGTCATTGAGATGCATGGCTGTGCTTTTTCGTTAGAACGTGTTTTACTGACTAAACGTTTACGCGCGGTGGACTACTCTTTACTGTAGCCTCACCGTTTACGTCACTACGACAGACAGACAAGCAGAGAGAAAGTTCAGGATGCCAAAAAGCTGCTCATGTCGAAATTTATTGGCATTATCATTAGCACTATCTACCAATCGTAGTGCCGCAAGAGGAGGGGCACAGTTCTGGTGTCATACCCGCAATCAGATGTGGTATAGGTTACTAATAGATAGACGCATTGTTTGTCTGGATTCGTGGACAAATGCTCGGGTTTTTTAGCGACAAATCTCTTTATTGGGCATGCGCTTTCCACAGTGGAAAAGAAGCGTCAGTACGCTAGTCGTCTCTTTGTTCCAATCAAGTAACGAGCGACGGACAGGGTGCGTCAGTTTTGCTGTATTGTCCATAGACGTAGAGGAACGACACGAACTCTTTTACGTGTCCATTGAATACCTGCCAGACGTCGTCATCGAACTAGACCCTGAGACGCGGGTGTTGTGTACAGGTCTTTTATTCACAGCAAGGCAGACCGAAGAAGAGAAGGAAAAGAAAAAGAAGGACCGCCCAGTCTGGATTCGCAGGTCGTCGCCTCTAAAGCGTCGTAACGAGCGACATATCGTGCAAGTGACGTCGAAGGAGTACCGTCTTATGGGCGATTTGCTGCATGGAACGAGGGCTTGAAGAAATGACACTCTGAGTATGTGAAGATTCTTGCAGAGATGAAGACCGAGAGCTACACGAAGTATCTGGAGCGACTGCAGTACTTCTGGAGCAATGTGACGGTCCTGCTGAACTTCAGCGCGACGCAGTTGTTTCTCAAGTGAAAGTTCTTCCGGAAGCGTATGGCTCGTGTGGCGGTCGATGCGACTGCAAAGTATACTATGGTAAACGTGAAGACGTGTGTGTGTGTGGAGTAGGAAGACGCGCAACTCTGTGGCGGTACCTGGGGATACCCCGCAACAGCTCAAGAAATACTCCCAAAACATACCGAAAAACGCACTTAATGTCTCGGAGAGCTTCGCTACGATCACACAGAGTGCAGCGCCAAGTACTGGGACCGTGACGTGGGCACAGCCATCAACATGCTGGTGCTACTCAAGAGCGATATGCGCTAGGTCCACCTAGGAACAAACCGGCAAGCTCTACTGGCATATAGTTGACACACTCGGCGCGAAACCCCATACTGATGTCATGGATACATTTGTGTCATGAACACCAACGAATCTGCCTTTACTTGAAGAACATCTCATTTTGCCATTTTGCTCCCCATCAAGATGGTAGCTCTAGTCCTGTTCGGTGCGCTGATCAGCTTGCTTTTGACTCTCTCTCCAGTCCTTGCCGAACACTGGGCAGTCATCGTGGCCGGATCCAACGGCTACAGCAACTATCGGCACCAATCGGACGCTTGTCACGCTTATCATGTGGTGCGGCGCCACGGCATTCCAGCCGAGAATGTAGTGCTCATGATGTTTGACGACGTGGCCTGGCACAAAAGCAACCCATATCCGGGCCAGCTCTTCAACAAGCCCACAAACAAGAATGTGTCACATGCGGCTGTGCAGCCTGTGGACGTATACAAAGGCTGCAATATCGACTTCCGTGGAGAGGAAGTGACTCCCGAGACCTTTCTGAATGTCCTCTTGGGCAATAGCTCCGGCGCGTTCGATAAGAAGGTGCTTGCCAGCACTGCAAACGACCGGGTATTCATTAATTTCATCGATCATGGCTCTCGTGGCAATGTATACTTTCCGCATATGAAACCACTCACAGCCTCGAGGCTGAAACAAGCGATGCGGACAATGCACGATAAGAAAATGTACAAAGAGCTCGTGTTCTATATGGAGGCCTGTGAGTCCGGGTCCATGTTTTCCAACAGCTTCCTCAAGAGCATCAATGCGTTCGTAACGACGGCTGCAAACGGCTTCGAGTCTTCATGGGCTACGTACTGCCCTCCTTTAGACGAAGTAAATGGTGAACGGATTGGCTCATGTCTCGGCGACATGTACTCGGTCAATTGGATGGAGGACAGCGATCTTACAGATTTGTCAGGAGAGTCGCTCAATGCACAATTCAACCGAGTGAAGAGTGAGACAGTGCGGAGTCATGTGAAAGCGTTCGGATCGTCGAAGCTCAGCCACGAGATCGTTGGCAACTACCAGTCCACATACGACAAAAGCTCCACTGATGATGAGTCCAGTAGCAAAGACGATAGCAACATCCTTTCAAGCAACGAAGCAGTTTCTAGCCTTGACAGTGCTGTGGATGCACGGGACGTGGATCTTGTCGTGGCGTTTTACCGCTATCTGCGAGCAAGGCCAGGAAAAGATCGGAATGGGCTTGCAAACGAACTTATCGAAACCATTCAAGCTCGAGAAGTGGCTGACGAGGTGTTCGAGACTATCCATACCATGTACGAGCAACAGGCAAAAGCGCCTCTGGTTCAGGTTGAAGAGGCAAAGAACGTGGAGTGCCACGAACAAGTTACTCGCGCTTTCGAAACTTCTTGTTACTTCACAGGTGGACTCACAAGCTACAGTCTGAAATATGCTGGGACATTGATGGACATCTGTGAGTCGAGGCTGCCGCAAACTGCTGCTGTGTCCTTGGTGCGCACTGCCTGCTCTGCTGTCAAAGATCGTCATACATTTGCGGACAATGGTGTTTTCACCACCAATGTAGCCATGTTGGGGTGAGCGTAAATGGGTGGACAGAAATGGTGGCAGATACTTTCTGTCACTGTCAGATCGTAGCACTGTCAGTCGAGAATTTGCCATGGATTGGAAGAAGTGAAAGCTGTAGATTTGTGCTGCAAGATCCTTTTCCTATTGCCTTTGCTGCATTCGTTCACAATGATACTAAAATGATATAATGAGCCTGAACCGTGTGACAACGGGTCATGTTGACAAACTCTTGCTGAGTGAACGCAAACAAATTGTTGTAATGGTTGACATTAGCAGATGTTGATAGGAGCCAATTGCTCGTCTTTGAAGCGGCAAATCCAGCAGCGATGCCGTGTGGATGTTGTAGATGTTAGAAATACGTAGACGGCATGTTATATGCTACTACTCATATTCTCAAATCATCGAAAAGCGTCTAGTGTTCCAGGTCGACGCCGTTAGGAAACTCCTCTCCGTCTTCCGGGATCGTGTCCGATCTTTCGGCGCCCAGGTTTTCGTACAACGTCTTGAGCTCTTCGTTCTCGTCCTCAATAGCAACATCATACGGCTATTCCCACCATCACTTCGAGAAACATAACGACATTCGCAATAACCAACGTAGAGATAGCTCACCGTCTTTCCCTCGGAGTTGCGCGCATTCAAATCTGCGCCGTGGTCTAACAGCACTTTAGCGCATTCAACGGTCTCGCACCGATGCAGCGGCGTGTCCATGTCGTTGTCTCCTGTGCGCAGTTAATGTCAACCCATCAGTATCACACACATCGACCTCACTAAGCGCTTCCAGCTCACCTAGCCGAACCTCTGCGCCACTGGCCAGCAGGAACACCACTAACTCCATGTGGCTATAGCTCACGGCTGCTTGACTGTCAAACGCGCCACAAAAGCTCCTTAGTTTCCTTACAAGTCGACACGAATACCACTCAGCTACTACATACAGCGGCGTGTATCCATTTTCGTCCTTTGTGTTGACATCTCCTCCACTGGCGAGGAAGGCCTGGACACTTGCCAAGTCGCCATCACTAGCCGCTGTCCAAATATTCACACTCATTTTTGATACCAAACACAGTGACGACCAAATAAGGTGCACATTTCAATCGAGTCTGAGTATAGTCCAGCTCAAATCTGAGTACACGCACATACATTGCAATGCCAGTCAAGCGTCGTCGAGTCTTCGAGTAGACAAATGCAGTCAACTTCAGCAACTTTAGCGAATGAGGAGAGCAAGTTGCAAGCTCAAAAAGTCAGTACTCGACGTCTAAAGGTGCGCGTGATGAAACATGGCGACAAGTTGGGCTTTGGGGTGCGTCATGACCGCCACAAGAGGCTCCAGGTGTCTACGCTACCAGGCGACGACTCACAACTGCGTGTAGGGGACACGCTCTTGTCTGTGAACGACGTGGATCTTACTGGCCAAACGTTTGCAGCAGCCATTCAGCAGCTGAAAGTCCTTGAACCGGGACCACTTGTGTTTGACATTGAGCGACAGGATGGACCTTCGTCAGCTGAAAGAGAGGAGACTGTCATACGATCGCAAGACGATACTACAATAGGAGCAATGGCTGGTGCTACAACACCCGATTCAAACGCTGTTAGGCCACCACATCAAGCTCTTTCGTCGTTGAATGGAGTCGATTCAGGTGCACAAACGAGTGTAAAGAGCTTTCCATCGACTACTTTAGTGTCTCGGATAGAAGGTCCTTCTCCGTCGGTCGTAGCAACTACCGGTCTTCCAATAAGTAGCGTACAACAGCCAAGGAAACGAGCGCGGTCGTGAGTGACGATAACGAGCTGAATACTGTGCGCAGGTACTTACTCCTTAGCTGTGTGTCTGTGTGTAGTAGGACTCAACGCGCAGTGACGATGCTGGACGCTAATGGACAACCTGTAAATGTTACGGCACTATTAGCTGATCTCAAGAAAGAGCGCGCTGAAAAAGCGGCGCTGGAGGAGAAGAACGCAGGACTTCGAAAGCGCTTGCAACGGATGGTGATTGAGAATGACGAAGTGCGTGTACGCGCCAAGAACGAAGTTGCAGCAGCGCAGACAAAGGCAAAGAATGAGATCACAGAAGCACAAACGCAGTTGGCGACTGTGCGAGCGCAAATACGCCTTCAGGACCGAGGTCCTGATGTGAGTCGGACCGATTCCATCATGAACGAGCTGAACGTGTACAAGGCACAGCTCGAACGTCTAAAGGCAGCAGAAGCCGAGAGGACAGGGATGCTAACAACTCGGTACCGGATCGAATGCCGGATTGCTACGGTAGACGCACAACGTGTACTGAACTTGGTGGTAGGAATGTTTCAGGCAAAACTGCGACTGGTTGGGCGTATGAGTCGAGATGGCACAGCTAAAGCCGAGCTGCAAGTTGCGTGTGACGGTGTGGGGCGTCTTGCCTTTATGACGCTCTTCGATATAGCGCACGACTTTGCATTTTATGCGTCAGCTGCATTTCATTCGCAAGATCCTGTACGCCACAGTCTTGAGCAAGGTCAATTGATTGATTTGTTTGGCAATTCGTTGTGTCATGAAGAGCGTGCAGGTTTGTTCTATGTGGCCATTGCGCCCATGGTAAGTACAGCACAAGCAATGAGGAATTTGAACGGCAGAAAAAGATCTCATCAACTTTGTTGGTAGCTCGTTGTCTTTGATCCTAGCGCTGGAAGCATTAGTCTGAAATGTCAATGGACAGAGCAGAACGCGCTCCGTGAACTTGCGCGCAACTTTCGATCTTGATGAGAGAGGATAAACCCTGGAGGAAGCATGTACGTTGGTGCCATCTAAATAATTGCCATTGATACGGAAGGTCCAACTTGCTGGGTTGTTAATTGAGCCCAGGGACATATCCATTAGCATTGTTCAGAGTGTTGATGGACGTCGTATTGGTAATCGACAACGCCATAGACTGCATGACAACGTCGCGGAGATGATTCCAGAGTGTAGGCGCCAATTCACTCATTGACTCGTAGCTCTGACGCGTCATTTCAAACACAGTGCATGGTTCAAGCGCTGTCGCAGCCATGTATCGGTATTGACGGCCAAAAAAGTCCACCTCGCCAAACATGGCACCAGGCATCACATTTTCCAACGGAATCAGCGGCTTCCCAAGTGCCACACTGCCATCGTCGTTCATAAAGAGCGCAACCCGACCACTTGCAAGGAAATAGAAGCGATCGGGGTAAGATGCCACACGGTAGAACTCGTATCCTGCAGGAACTTGGTATTCTCGAAAGAACTGGTCGATGCCGCTGAAAAGTGGCGATTCATCAGGCTCGCCCATAAAGCGGTGCAGCAGCACGCTCATGGACTCATGCGAGTGGTTGGTACCTTGATCAAGCGTGTCCACCAGCAACTGGTTCTCGCAGAATTCCAAAGCCGACTCAGCGTTGGGAAAAAAGTTTTCTTCGTCCACAATCTCGTTTTTGAGCAGCAGACTACGGATCTCGGGGAGCACGTCGGCAAAAATGACAGTGATTTCGTGGCGTTTGCAATGCTGCTGCAAGATCATGAATGCACTGCGTGCAGCCGTAGCATCCATTCCCGAAACGCGACTAAAGTCCATGACGACGTACTCAGTCGGTAGGCCATCGGGATGCGGCGCTGGGCTACCATCCAGACACTCGATTGGGACGTCTCGCTTTGATACAGGTGTGAGAGGAATACCCGAGTCATTCACGTATTGTGGCTCCACTCCCATTTTCTTGGCCGACTTCTGCTTGCTGAAAGCGCGGGTCTTGCGGATATGCACAGCCTTTTGCACGTCTTCAAGAATTTGCACCGATGAGCCAAAGAAAAGGTAGCCGTACAGCTCCAGGTAGACAATGGCATCGCGTTTCTGACCAAGCAGAGTGCGAGCTGAAAGTTTTCGCACCGCGGCAGACGAGCGAGATCGGCGGCTTACAACACGAACTTGGGCATATCCGAGCAAGAAATTGAGGATGGCAAAACCAATGCCAAGTATCATTCCCAGTTCAAGCGAGACGACGTTAATGGCAATGAAGGAGAGCCACAAGACAACGTACTCCCTTGGTAAGACCTTGTGGTACACGTGCACAAGCCATTCCATCATCAAATCGATTGCGATAAAGATCAATGTAGCGGCAAAGAAGAATCGCGGGACTAGACTCATGACGGATAAAGGTATCAGGACGACGGCAAACTCGAAAATGATGAGGCACACGCCAACAATCCGCGAATTGGTCTTGGAGCGGTAGACGAAGATAGTGAGCGAGAAAATGTAAGACCCCGTGTATCCACCCAGTAGTCCGCTCACAACGTTGGACCAGCCAACTGACTTGAGCTCGTCGTTAATGTTAAGTTGGCTGCCCATATCCATCTCAATAGCTGCTACATCGAGACAAGACGAGAAAGCCACGACAAACGTCATGCCGAGCCAAGTCGTGAATTGCCTTGGAACTTGATCCCACTGCATTTGAGAAAAGTCAAAGAGATCAAACATTTGCACAAAAGTGGCGGGAGGTGAAGCAGGTGCGACCCACCCGTAGTCACGCGCTTCCTCGAGCGAAATTCCACAGAGTGCCAATACCACAAAGAACAAGATTGGCATGAGCAGGATCGTAGCAGGCAATGCAAACGAGCTTTTGCACCGTTGCGCCACGAGCAGTAGAACGAGACCGCCCAGGATCCCCGGGATACAGAGAATCATGTAGTGCGAGTCCAAGATCTGCATCATGGACTTGAGATCATTGATCACCAATCCCGTACAGAGTGACAGCCCTGCATACATGCAGAAAAGGCCGATAAAAGCCAAGTAGCCGCCCACTACGGGCATGGGGAGGTATGACACTAGTCCCGCAAGCTTAAACTTTCCCAGCAACACGAGCACTACTCCTAGCGAGGCTGTGGCTATACCAATCGTAACCACTGTAGTCGTAACCTTTGCTTCCAGTGATACCTGGTGACCCAACGAGTTGCACACGGACGTTGCAATGGCACTGAGAAAGATGAGACCGGCATCCTGCACTTGGCCAATGGCAAACGGTAACGAGCTCAAGAGTGTAAACATGACTTGGTGCACTACGCTGGAAAACATGACGAGCTTTGATAACGCCGGCATGAAGTTGGCAAAGTCTGGATGGCCAAAGATGATTGCCGAATAGCCATACATACACGGAATGGTCAAGATGGAGTTAATAATGCCGTACATGAGAGCATTGGCCACTTTGGCAAGTCCTTGACGACTCAAGACATGGTTGTAGCTACTTGTGCCACTATATGAAGACGAAGTAGCCCCCGTGCGCACCAAAAGAGCACTGAATTCGCTATTTGGAAGCGACGAACTGTCGTGGTCCACCCAACTGTGCTGACGACGATGCTCGGACAAGTCGTTGTCAAGAGCACGTTGAGATGCGCGCTCGGCTGCAGGAGCGCGAGTCGGCAAGTTGTTTGGACGTTGAACTGCTCCTGAAAGCGCAGGCGAGTACATGGCAAGAGAAGAGAAAGTGACCAAAAGGATGACAAAATGTAACGCAACATGACTGGTGGAGAGGGGTACGGTTATACTTGTTGGTGTATGGATTACTGCCTTAATGAGGCCATCATTCAAGTGATGACGACTCTTTTATTTGCGCTGTAAGACGCATCTGGTCTGTCAATTGCACGTTTTGAGTGTGTGTGTGTGTCTCTCTCTGTTACTGGTCGTAGCTAGTACTATGTCTTTTCCCTTTACTGTTCAAAGACGTGGAGAGGTCAATGTAGATGAAGCTGACGATGATGGAGCTTTAGCCACAGACTGGGCAATCTGTGTACAAGACTTCGCTGGTTGTTTCTTTGCAAATGGCAACGCGTCAGTTCTGCTGTTTCGACCAGTGGTAGAGCATAAAAGGTTAAGAAACGACAAAGAGTCCTTTGAGAGTCCTGTGATGCTTCCTGAATACGTGCGAAACTCGTCAATAGTCGAGATGCAGATGCTGATGTAAGAGAGATTTTACGCGTACAGTAAAAGAGACGAAGACGAACGCGGTGCCGTTGGCGAAGCGTCGTAACGACCGTGATATCGCTCAAGTGAGTACCGTCACATGGCTGGCTTCAAGTGATTTTAAGTGTAGAATGGAGGGTCAGAAGATACGGTCCCCACAGTACGACAGATGATTGCCGTTGTTAAGCCCATACAAGACGAATCAGGAACAATGTGCTTCAATTCTGTGCGGACTGACCATAGCGATGTATGCGATAGCCAAGCAACAGGAAGTAAGAGAAGACTAGAGCAGACGCAAAGACATCAAAGGACACGCCCAATCGTCAAGGCGTCTTATAGAAGCGCGCGATGGTGGTCTCTAGACGCTTCTATCTGTCCGATATGTTGACCTTAAACACGACACGTTAAGAGTAGAGAGACACACACAGAGATGTGGTTCTTATCCGTAATCAAGTTAAAGAGCAAAATTATAAGAGAAGAATGTGATGAAGAGCGTCCTATGAATAGGAAACCTAAAAAACAACAAAACTTAACGACTGGAACACTGGACTTTCAAGGAAGTAGGTCGGTGCTCAAAGGAAGGAACGAAGGCAACAAAATGCTCGATCGCCTGGCAGAAATCAAAGGCAAAGCGTCGACCACGGACCAAGTTGCAATCGATGTCGAGGTACGTACGTCCTTTCTGCACCCAAATGCCAGCGTTTGTCGATAGTGGAGCTAACGAACGCTCTTTTTCTTGCTTGTTGCCTCATAGACGTACGTTCATGCTGCCATGCTGCTTGATTGCTATATTGGAAACAAAGTAATGACTTATCTATCCTATCTATGTCATCCTACAGTCGTGGTATTGTTCGACCCAAGTTCATGGAAGCCTTTTTCAAAGATGTTGAGGCCATGCAAATGGACCTCGCTAACATCAGGCAAGTGCAATATTGAGGTATGAAATGGATTCGATAGCGTACGTTATTGACTCGGTCTTGTGCATTGGATCCCATAGCCTCGCGTCCCAGCAGATCTCCGAGTTGAATGGCAAAGCGATTCTTGCAACATCTAATACTGAAGAGCAGGGTATGTGATCTGACTATATGAACATTTAGCTGTCTGCTCACTTCTTGTAATGCTAGCCATTAGCGCGGAACTTGGCTTTGTGATTGAAACAACGAATAAACTTGCTGCTCATGCCAAGGGGCTGCTCGAAGTGCTCAAGAAAGAGTCTATCGATAGGAAAAAAGACAAGAGCACGGCGCTTTCGGAAATTAGGATTCGTGATAACATGTGCGCCACATTGACAAAGAAGTTTATGGATGCGATGAAAGACTATCAAAAGTCCCAGCAGAAATACAAAGCTGACATGAAGAACAAGGTGAAGCGACAAGTGCAGATTGTGCGACCAGATGCATCGGAAGCAGAAATTGATGCCGTCATGCGCTCGGGTGATCCGGGTTCAATTTACAAGAGTGCCATCTTGCAAGGTGGGGCAGCAGACTCCGTCATGGATGTGTTTTTGCACTGTCAGGACAAATACCAAGATGTTCTCAAGCTCGAGCAGAGCGTTGCCGAGCTCCATCAAATGTTCTTGGATTTGGCGTTGCTAGTAGAGCAGCAAGGTGAATTACTCGACCAGATCGATTACCAGGTCCGCTCCGCTGCAAATTATGTGGAACAAGGCAACCAAGAAGTACGAAAAGCAATCAAGCATCAGAAAGCACACCGTAAGAAAATGTGCTGTCTACTTGGCGTTGGCGTTGGGGTCCTGCTCGCAATTGTCATTGTTGCAATGGTACTGAAAGGATCCTAACACACACGAGCTGCTCAAGAGGTTCTTGCTTTGCACAGATAACAGCAACATTGCTTCTCATTTTGGCTGCCTCAATTGACCTGAGTACCCACCGTGTGTGACCATTTTTCTTCTTTCGTTGACTTGCCTCGAGCAAAAAAGAGTCTACTCGATCGTCTTTGGTGCCTTGAACACGTCGCCGATTGCAGACTTGAAGCAGTCGATATTGTAATCGATGATTCCTTGCTTCATAAAATTCTCGGCACGTAGCAAGCACACTAGGGCCAGATAACTGTTAAAGCGAGCACAGCATTAGATGACTTGATAGCTTAGCATCGATTTCTTTGCAGATGCGACGTACTTGTTCACTTCACGGAGGTAAAGAACCATTCCGTTGTTGAGCTTGATCACCGATGAGGACTTGGAATCGTATGCAAGGCCATCTCCCTCGCCGTCATCTTTCATTCTATTGCACAAAACACAGCAAACAGACATAAGACGATACACAGAGCACTGGATACTTCATTCTACTCTCACTTGCCCGTAGATACAGGACACATCAATGACAACATCGATCATGTCGCTGCACAGTTCGTACGACTGCATGTCGACAGGGTTACTATCCGTCGCAATGTAAACTTTGCTCACAACATCAAACAGGAACGACTTTTCCATGTTGCAGCTCTAATACACACACCAATGCAGACGATAATCAACTCGTTAAACATCAAATGCTCCTCTCTCTCTCTCTCTCTCTCTCTCTCTCTAGCATACAAAAACTCACCGTAATGAGAATATTCAACAGATTCTCAAGCGTCGGGAGCTGTGGAATCAGTTTCTGTACGACTTTGCTAAATGCCTCAAAAATCGAGTGGTCGTAGATGCTGGTCAGATAGAAACTCATGTGAATGTCCAGCTCTCCATCATTGATCTCGTCCATGATCTGTTGCTGAATCTCCCGCTGACAATCTATCGACACATTTCCAAGAAACACCAAGTGCCATTTAGTCCCCCCAAACGCACGACAAAACGATTGCCGTCCGTACCAATCTTGTGGTCGTCCGATAGGAACAGATCGCCGTCCACCTTGTGGATAAACACCTCAAACAAAACGTCGGGATTGTATCGATGCGCGCGTGTGACCGTATCGTGTAGTCGCGCCAGCGCTTCGGCATACGGTTCGTCCTGTGCGTCAATGACAAAGACAATGGAGCCGCAGTTGCTAAAGATCATTTCCTCGTTCACGAGCTGTCCACCGTACACCAGGTCCTCTGTATCCATCAGCAGCATCAGTCAATGGCTACTACTAGTCCATAGCTACTCAGCAATCGATTCTTCTACCTTTAAAGTCGTAATCTCCAGGAAAATCCCAGATCTGGAATTGCACGAACGAATTGTTGGCAATGTATTTAATATCGAGGCTATTGGTGCCTTCGAGGAACAGCGTCTCGTGGGGCGACATCTTGTGGAAAACCACGCGCTGGATGCTTGACTTGCCACTCCTGATATTGCAGACACGCGTGAGGGAACGTAGCGTTGGTCTTCAAGCTGATAGAGGGAGGAGGTACTTTACCTGCGCAGCCCCATGAGCAGGATACGGGGCTTGTTTTCACCCGTTAGGACCGTGGATTCGTCGCCGTAGCTAGAAGAAACAGCATAAATGAGCATGTGCGAGTTAAAATGACGAATTAATTGATTGCTAGCGGCATGACGCACCCTTGATTCAGGCTGTAGCCTTCCGAGTCTATTCACGTGTCGATTACAAGACCATTGGAAAGAGTTGGAGAGTGCAATAATGAGCCATTGTAGCAGAAATCAATCAAGAAGACGACCACTTCCATTGCAAGAGCAGAGAGGGAGTGTCACTGCAGACACAGTGCTAAACAAACGTACAAGAATTCTCCCAGCCTAGCTCCATATTGAGATTCAGGTATAGCGAATTATTCTCGGCAAGTTATACGATCTATTGTATTTCTGCAAAGCCATGTAGAATGAAATAGACAAAATATATCTATTGAAATAGTACAGCATACAAGCCAATATTGTCCAAAGTTGTCTTATGCTGCATGTAAGTTACACCTTAAGACGTTTTTGAACCCGATGGAAGATGTATTACGCCGCCACTTTGCACTAGTAGACGCGAGCTTCTGCTTCGTCGCAAAACGCTGTCCCAAGCCCACTGTGCGTAGCGTATTGCGTGTCGCCAACAGCTTTGGCCAGTCGCAGCTCACCCGGCAGAATCTGGTGGACTTGTCCGCTGTAGCTCCCGACCTTTTAGTCCTACAACGTCCGACAATCGCTTCACACGCACATGATGTCTACAATCCCACACCATCCAGTGACGACGACATTGAAGTCGTGACGTTTCCATTAGTACCACAGACAAGTCAACGTGCAAGTTGCAAGCGGAAGAATTTGTTTGATGGAGCATTAAAGAGAAGGCAGGAAAAGGTGCAAGTAAAGTCCAAGGAAAAGGGTCCTAATCGCTCGAATTCAGTCGCTCTCGATCCTTGCATCAATCGTTTGAACGGTCAAAACACGTGGAAGTCGTCGGTAGTGACAATGTTGCAGCAAATGGACGTGTATACCGACCAGATTGTTCACGTGGAACGACGTTGTTCACGTGGAGCTCAGTATCGTGATCTTGAGCAATTGCAACTACCAGTACAAGTGGTCAAAGCTCTGGACAAGTGCTACAATATTAAACAATTATATTCGCATCAGTTTGAGGCAATTGACGCGATTCATCGCGGAGAAAACGTCGTCTTGTCCACTGCCACTGCTAGTGGGAAATCACTTGCGTATAACATTCCAATGTTGACGATGCTGCTTGCAGATGCCAATGCGACGTTCATGTACTTGTTCCCGACAAAAGCATTGGCCCAAGATCAGCTCAAGGCCCTAAGACAATTGTTAGAGGCTGCAGAGCTACGACTTCATCTTGGCGCGACCTTTGTACGAACGCTTTTGCTTGTCTCCTGGTGCACGTAGAGCTCATTGATGGATGAATGACGTTGTGTAGGATGGTGATACGCCAATAAAAAGCCGAACGATGGTCCTTCGCGAAACGCGCGTATACTTGACCAATCCGGATATGCTGCACTTGACCATCCTTCCACAACATCGACAATGGAAGCAAGTGCTTTCGAATCTTCGGTAAAGTTTACTTGAGTGGAAAAAAAGTTATTCCTCGTAAGGGGTGACTCATTCTTGTGTGTTATAGATTGCTGGTCGTCGATGAAGCGCACATGTACCGCGGTGTGTTTGGGTCGCACGTTGCGTGTGTATTTCGTCGACTCTTTCGCTTGTGCGCACTTTACGGATCCAATCCGCAGGTCGTGTGCTGTTCGGCAACAATTCAAAATCCAGAGACGCATTTCCGACATTTGCTACCGCCACTTCCGCCTACACATAGGAAGGATACACAAGACGACATTGGGCCACCCAATCTGCATTTCTTTCGACAGCGACGACTAAAAGTGATTACGAAGGACGGTGCTCCATCGGTGGAGAAGCTCTTTTGTCTCTGGAATTCAAAGGCAAAAGACACGAAAAAGTCGGCGGATGTTGCGGTACGCTGTCAAGTTGATTCCTCGCACTCTTTGCACTTGTCCAAGACGGTCTCAAGTACGCGGAAACGCAAGCGCAATACGAAGACGCTCGATAAGACGAAACCGGAGGACAAAGCTCCGGAATCTCATGTCAGTGCGAGCACTAGTGCGATCTTTCAAGGTGCTCAAATCCTTGCTCGCTTGGTAAAAGCCGAGATTGCAACGCTTCTCTTTTGCCGGGGCAGAAAACTCACTGAGCTCGTTCTTATGAACGTTCACTCGATCCTAAAAGCCGATCCAGCAACTCGAAAGCTACTTCATCGGGTCAGCTCTTACCGCGGTGGGTATACGCTGGCATCGAGACGAAAGATTGAGCAGCGGCTGTTTAGTGGCGATTTGCTTGGTGTAGTAGCAACAAACGCATTGGAACTAGGCATTGATATTGGCGAGTTAGACTGCACCATTCATCTTGGACTGCCGTCGAGCATTGCGTCCTTGTGGCAACAAGCTGGTCGTGCAGGTCGTCGACAAGAGCACTGCAAACAAAATCAATCGGTCGCGGTGATTGTGTGCTTTAATACGCCACTGGATCAACATTTTGCACAGCAGCAACACGCCATGGAGCTGTTCCAGCTTGAGCCCGAGGCTGTGAGCTTGAACCCAATGAATCGCCGTGTCCTTGGCCAGCATTTACTATGCGCTGCCCGTGAGTCGGCATTGTGTTCTTTTCAGTCTGGCACAGCTTACATTGATCCCTTTGTCTTTGGGAATCCAGACACCAACGGTGAACTCGTCGCGAGGCATGACGTGGACGAAGTGCTTGAGTTGCTTGTGAAGGAAAACAAATTGATGAAATGCTTCGAGGCAGACGGCCACGTCAACTATCGCGTTCATTCGTGTATGCCGAAAAAGTTTCGTGCAGTAAGTTTACGCAGCATTTGCGACGAGACTTACACCGTGATGGTTCCGAGCATGAACGCTCACAATGATGGACTGGATGGAGAGGTACTCGATGAAATTCCAGGGGACAAAGCGTTCTTTCAAGTCTATCCTACAGCAGTGTATCTCCATCAAGCGCAAGAGTATGTGATCACTCAACTGGACAATGTCCAGCGCATAGCGTTTGCAAAAAAGTGTCTGCAGCCGCTCACATATTTCACAACTTGCCGTGATTACACGGATCTTGAGGTCGTTCGTATACACAGCACGACGCAGCTTGGACATTGCGACGACAAGCTGAAAAGTGACGCTGTGCTGGTCTGTGTCGGTACAGTTTCCACCTTAACACGAGTATTTGGCTCGACGATGCTGGAAAAGCGCACAATGCGAGTTCTAGGAACCAACGAGTTTTCGTTGCCACCCATGCAGTCATTTGGAGAGGCTGTATGGCTTGAATTTCCTGCTACACTACGACAGCAAGTGGAAGCTCGAGGTGGAGCGTCGTGGACTGCAGCACTGCATGGCGTTGGGCACCTTTTTGTTGCGCTGGTTCGTCTCTTTATACTTTGCGATACCGAAGACATTGGCACGGAACATGTGAATGAGTTCGAACAGCGTGTAAAGTACGGCGATTGTTGTTTGTTTCTTCGTCTTCTTTCTTGGCAAAGACGCTAAACGTTGTGAATTGATGACAGACCAAATCGAGTTACGATCTATGAGAGACGAGAAGGAGGGAGTGGCCTAGTGCCGGAAATCGTCAAGGTGCTGCCAAAGGTAAGAGGAATGCTGTTAGAAGCTTTCGATGAGGTAGTTGACTTTATCGTGTTTGTGTTTGGCAATATGCGCAGCTCATTGAGAAGTCATGGACGATTGTAAGCGAATGTTTGTGCTCAGAAGGCTGCCCGGCCTGCATCCAATCGACAGGATGCTCCGAGTACAACCATGTCTTGAACAAGCAAGGAAGTCTGCAGGTGCTAGACTATCTGCAGAATATTACTAGTAAGCAATCGTCAGCCAAAGCTGATTGAGGTATGCAGTCACTTTATCGACCTGTTCGCGATAAACCTATGCAATGCTTCTAGCTTTACTTCCATTAGACTATGAACCAGCATCACCCCTTTGTGCTTTCTCTCTTCCATAGCTTCGTAAGCGTCAGGTGGCACAGCTTGCTCTTCCTGAACTCGTTCATGAACACAACTTGTCGTGCGCTTCTGCGACGCCGGTTCCAATCCATGATCGGACTTGGTGCATGTCCTTTGATGTCTTCGCATCTGCTCCAGTCTCCGTACACCGCGTGCGTACTGTCAGAGCCATGCGCATCGCTATTGCACCGACCGCCACGCGAGATATGCGCTTCTTAAAAAACTTTTACTTGAAAAAGGACCAACATGCGCAGAACTGCAGTAAGAATGTCAAATTGCTTCACAAGTACTGCCGCCTCTTCAGATACCTCGTGTAGCTTGCGGTTTTGAGCGACGGCATCACTGCAACAATCTTCGCGTGCTCGTATGCTGCTCCCTGTGTGTGCCCTTTACAAGAGCAGCAAGAATGCCCAGACTCCTTGCAACTTTGATTCTGCGCTTTGACATTATCAAAGCAACATTTCTTTGTGATTCTCATTTCTCCTCGATAAATTATCCAGTAGCTCCGTCATCATCTTTTTGTTGACATCAGTACTGATCACTACCGGTCTCTGACAAAAATACGAGCAAAAGGAAACACTAAAAGAAACGATCACGCAATCATACACGACGCAAGAAACTCCAAACACAATTGCTATGCTAGACAATCCGTCGATACGTCATCTTCCAGTAAATCATGTTTCACAGGTCGCTTCGTAATCGCCAATCAAAATGTCGAATCGCGTCTGCCAGTCAATTCTCAATTGTTGCACCACCAAGTCACGAGTTCCTCATGACCGCGTCTCAAACTTCCGCCGATGACAACAACGAAGCGACCGACGGCTTCAGCGGCTCCAAGTCATTCAAAGAGCTGGGCGTCGACCCTTCAATTTGTGAAGCTATCGAGGCGGTGGGGTGGTCGGTGCCTAGTAAGATCCAGCAACAAGCGATTCCTCATGGTCTGGCAGGCAAAGACATCATTGGATTGGCCGAGACAGGCTCGGGTAAGACCGGCGCCTTTGTGATTCCAATCTTGCAAAGTTTGCTACAGAATCCGCAGCGTTTATACGCGCTCGTGTTGGCTCCAACGCGCGAATTGGCTTATCAGATCAGCGAGCAGTTTGAGGCTTTGGGCGCGTCCATTGGTCTTAAATGTGCCTGCGTCGTTGGCGGCATTGATATGATGCAGCAGCAGGTGGCTCTTGCTCGTAAACCACATGTGGTGATTGCTACTCCCGGTCGCCTTGTGGACCACTTGGAAAACACGAAAGGCTTTAGTCTTCGCACGATCAAGTTCTTGGTGCTGGATGAAGCGGATCGGATGTTGAGTATGGACTTTGAAGAGGAGATCAATCAGATTGTGCAGCTCATGCCAACCGAACGCAATACGTATCTGTTTAGTGCCACAATGACGTCCAAGGTCAAAAAGTTACAGCGCGCGTCACTGAAAGACCCGGTCAAGGTGGAAATCACGCACAAGTTCGCGACACCTGAGACGCTCAAGCAGCATTACCTCTTTATCCCAGCCAAGTTCAAGGACTGCTACTTGGCCTATGTGCTCAATGAGGTGGCAGGTCAATCCGTGCTTATCTTTGCCAGTACGTGTAATGGCACACAGAAAGTGACGCTCATGTTACGTAATTTGGGCTTCCAGGCCATTTGTCTTCATGGGCAGATGCCGCAGCCGAGTCGTCTTGGAGCATTGAACAAATTCAAGGCCAAGACGAGGAATGTGCTGGTGTGCACGGATGTGGCGTCTCGTGGACTAGACATTCCAAGTGTTGATGTGGTCATCAACTATGACATCCCGACGCACGGCAAAGACTACATTCATCGAGTAGGTCGTACGGCTCGTGCTGGACGAGCTGGTGTAGCCATCTCGTTTGTCACGCAATATGACGTTGAACTGTACCAACGTATTGAGCATTTGCTTGGCACCAAGTTAGGCGCATATCCGTGTGAAGAGGAGACAGTGTTAGTCATGTCGGAACGAGTCAATGAAGCACAACGTATTGCCACGATTGAGATGAAGGAGGCCGCTGCTAATGGTACAGGTCCTAAGCGCGGACGTTACTCGCGTGATGATGACGACGGTGAGGAAGAAAAAGGAGGAGAGAAGCGATACAAATCGACTAGTCGTGTTCAAAGAGGAGGCCGTGGAGGAGGACGTGGAGGAGGACGTGGAGGAGGCCGTGGGCGAGGCGGACGCGGTGGCCGAGGCAAGCGAAGTTAGAGAATGCGCATGCCAACCGCCAATAAAGAAATTGTTTCGATACTTGTCCTCATCATTTCGGCGGTGCGCCGCAGTGTCGGTCTTTTATGGTAAGTTAACGTCGCAAGTCCTACGTGGTATTATCGGATCTCACTGCCTACACTCAAGGGCAGCATCAAGTCTGTCCCAAGACGACTGCCACGTTGCGCTTTTGTGCTGGGAAAGGCGTTCCAGAAGCGCAGAGTTTCATCTCCAGCTCCTGTGACGATTGTCTGGCCGTCGGGCGACATAGCCAAGTAAAGCACGCGAAAGGTGTGTCCAGTCAGCGTAGCCAGCTTAGTCATGGTCGGGTATTTCCACACAATGATTTGGTTCAACGAGTAGCCGTGCGTACTCACCACTTCGTTGGCATTCTTTGCCCACATCAGGTTGCACACCTGCGAACCCGTGTCAACAAAGGGTAATGCTGTCAGTGACTGTGTGTTCCAGAAGCGAATACACCTGTCAGCTGTGCCTCCACCAGAAGCCAAAAGACCGTGTTGGTGTGGTGACCACGCTATAGCCTTCACAGCCGCTGAGTGCTCGTTAAAACTAGCCAAAGGCGTTGTCGCATCCCCTCTTAGACTCGAGGACATTGACTGCGCATTCCAGATCAGCAGTTTGTTGTCGTTGCCTCCTGAGGCCAACTGTCGACCGTCAAAGGACCATTTGAGGCCGCACACCTCCTGCTTATGACCTGCTAGTTTGTTTTGAAATGGCTCCTGTGTTCGCAAGTCGCGCGTTAGAATGGTGCGGTCCCGACTTCCTGATGCCAACGACTGACCATTCCAGCCCAACGTCCCGACACGAGCTAAATGACCGCTGTTCACGTAACAAAGGCCAGCAAAGTCAGTATATAACACGCAGAGTGTAAAGAGGCGCTAGGCTCGTACGTCATGGTGCGAATCTTCTTGGCGGCGCTAACGTCCCAGATCTGTACTTCGCCGCTATTTGTTCCAACTGATAAATGTGTGCCCTGGAACAAGCAACAAGACCGACAATGAGAACCATGAGCATGCTCAATAGGCGCACGATATAGTGCATACATACCCGCTGGCTCCAGCTGACAGAGGTGACAGAATCACCAAGCCCAAGATCGCAGAGCATCGTCACTTTGCCGGAGCAAGCACTCCAGAGATACACGCAGGAACTCAAGCCTACTGCTACGACATTTGTGGACGACCAGTCTACGAGATTCAGGTAGAAATCATCTTGCAGTGATGGCGCATCCAGCACTTTAAAGGGTGTGCGTGCAATGCGTCGACGGCCATTGTCGCCGTCGTACAAACCTGCACTGAGAAACCGCTGCGTTGAGTCTGTGAGTCCCGAATGAGGGAGGAAAGTCTTTGCGTCACCGTACAGCGATTGCCGACGAGCTTTGAACCGTAAAATGTTGCTGGATGACGTACTGCACGGTCGTATGCACGCCGTGCTGCCATGATAAGTCTGAACGGACGAAGACGACCTCGAGTCGTACATTGCACTCACACTATCGTAACTGGTCACGCTCAACGCAGCAGGAGGTGGACCATGAGCAAAGTTTGTGCGTGTTGGTGAGTGCATACCGAGCAATTCGCGTTTCAGCATCATGGAGTACGATGACGAAGATCCACCCTGAGTTCCCTGATGTTTTGGGTTGCTAGCCATGCGGCTAGTGCAAGCAGATGCAGCCGTCGATACAGAGTCGCTTAGAAGCCGACCTGCACTATTGTCACAGTTTTGATTGCTGCATTGATGCGGTGAATCCGCTGTAAGCTCGAAACCAGTGTCCAGCTTCGTAGTGAGCCGTGACGGGATGAAACGATCGCTGTAGATGTTCTTGGACCTGGTTTCCAAGCAAACAAAAGAGTTGAGATCAAACACGACGCGTTCAAGCAAAACCGAGAGGCATCGTACCGTTTGGCAGTCCGATGGGGAAGCATCTTGCCGTTGCTGAAGCCAGACAATCGCGATTCATACTGGTAATGAAGCGGCTGAGCAGTCGTTCCTGGTACAACGACGGGATCTCGACCCATGGTGTTGCTGACCTGGCTACTACCACTTAACCTCCTCTTTCTGCTTGAAGCCGTGCTAATAGACTTGACACAACAGTTCGTCTGTGGATCCACCTTCTTTGTGCTACCAACGGGCGAGCGAATCGCAAAGTGTGCCGCATTCTCATCAATGCAGATCATGCCGAAATTATCACGTTGGGATTGCGCTTGACTGGATAAATTGGATCTGGGGCACAACTTCCGACTGGTCCAAAGCTTCAAGGCTTAGCTAGGTTAAGCAAGATAGGTGCCGCAAAAACAACGGCTCCACTGGTGACTGGACCGGTCAACTTGGACACCAATACGTCCTTTTGAAACCAAAAAAAAGAGCAAGTGGAGCCCAGTCCAATGTACTGAAAATGGGACACAGACACACACACAGACAACAAGCGATGGCGTCTGCTGATGCTGCCGTGACTCCGATGGAGCAGTAGCAGTGTTAAAAGCCGGTGATCACAAAGTCTCGCTGAAAATATTGCTTTGAAACAGTCTTGAAACCTCTTCGTCGCTTTGAAGAAACGAAGACGCAATCAATCGCTCCCCCCCTTCCTATCATACATACCACACAGTGGAGGAATAAAGTAACGGTTTATCATGTCATAAGCTGTCAATCCCGGCGGAAAGAACGTCGGTACTAGACTGACACGTTTGTCTTCGTGCGAACGTGCGTGTGTTATCGGAGTGGCCAAGGAAGAAGCTGTGATTTTTACGCGTCGTTTCAGTATCAAATGTCAAAGACCTGTATTAAATCATGAGAGCAAGTTGAAGCAAATGAAACGACCACATGCAGCGACGACAGCCTATCTATCCCGCACAATAAGATTGGCTCTCAAGCAGAAAAGTCGCTGGGTCCGTCGCGTGTGTGCTTTCACACGTCGATCTTGTTGAGCTGGAGCTGGAGCTGCTTTCGAAAGGAGGTGATGGCCTGTTGATCAATCTGTTTGTTGATCTCGTCTCCACTTTGTCCGCGGCCACACTTGTCAGCATATAGCAGACACGCTACACCGCAATCGAACCCGCTGACCTGCTGCTTGGTCGTGATGGCGCTCACTGTTTTCTCGAGCCAGCCTTTGTGTTGCGGATAGCACACGTTCAGCCACTCGATCACTGTTCGTGGGACCGACCTGTATGAGATCCCGGACCTTGATGCCAACCGTCCCATTGGTTCAAAAAGCTGCAACTCCGGAGTTGGTTGCAGCTGCACACGGAACAAGTTCCAGTGGATCCGGTCGACGTTCACGATAAACACGAGCGGTGCGCCACTGTCGTAGTCTACGACGCATCCCAAGACATCACGCACTTGGTACTCCCGTGTTGGCCGATGGGATTGACGTCGACGTCGACGTCGCCATGGAGACGACGCTACACTTTTCGTTTCCAGATGTAAATGGTAGAAAGCGGTGGGTAAGAAGTGTACGGTCGGGTACAAGTTGGCAAACTTCCAGAGCATCAAATCAATGAGTGAGCCTGTGAGCCAATTGGATTCATCCACGCGGTCTTCAGGGCCGAATGCCGACTGCAGCAGGCGAAGGCTCCGTTTCTTGGCCTCTTCCGCCTCCTCTTCGCCACCTGAAAGGCGGAGCTTTTTGGCGGATGAGACACTGCGGGTGGGACGCGTATGCGACGACTGCAAGGGCATTGACGCTGTAGTATGGAGACGAAAGTGACGTGGTGTGTGCCAGCACGTCTGAGGTGGGCGCTGGACTCGAGAGTGCGGAGATTACAGAATGTATGTACTGGAAGTGCTTTGATATAAGCCCTAGCCCTCCGCCTTCTAAACGTTCGTACTTAAGGTGGTTGGCATTGACGGACCATGTGTGTGTGTTAGTTACACTGAACGTGGTCTCAGCAAAAAGCACTTTGTAACATTTTTTCTTGGAGTTGTACTTTGACTCGATCCCTACGCTCTTGCGCTTTCTCTTCTTTGTGTGCAAGGCATTAGTAAGAACTTCACGCGGTTCCAGAAGTACTGCCACCTCTCCAGATGCCTCGCGTAGCTCGCAGTGTGAGCGACAGCATCTCTGCAAGGATCTTCTTGTATCCTGAATGCCGTTTCTTCACACCCTCGTTCTACGCACTAAACGAAATAATAGCGACACTTAGAAGGCTTGAGTCTGCGTATTCAGTGGAGGCGATCACACGGAAACACCGCGCTATGGATTTCGGCATCATTCATCGATTCTCGTGGAAGAACTTTATCAATAGTCATACGTCCAGGAGATTCCAGTAGCGTGTGAATTCGTTGATCTCGATGCGCTTTCTCGTGTACAGAAATCAGCAAAAGTGCCCGGACTTCCTTCTCGTTCAGCATATTTCTTTGATCGTAAAAAAACTTCTTTCTCTGCGGCCTATATTGAGCACTGTTGTTGCTTAGCGCCACTCCTTTCGCTGCTTGCGCTTTGTCTGTGTTCGTAACTCCATCCTCGTCAGGTCCAGCAAATTCTGGCTCGGGTTTTCGCAGCAAAGGATAAGGATCTTGAGCGTAAGACTAGTTAGCATCAAGCTCAACGTGGATTTCGACTCAACCCGCTAACGCGCACTACTAGAAATCGCGACGTGAGTCGAGCCATCAACGTGCTAGAGCTGCTCAAGAGTGACATATTGAAGCCAAGACGCCTGGACGAGTGACATCGTGGCCACCCACTCGGACAATCTTTAGGATTAGAAAGCGGCACAAAGCCCTAGCCGCTTAGTATACTTCCACTCAGATGAGGCGATTCCCAATCTCAATGGCCTCATTTGTTAGTGTTCATCTTGCACACATAGTCGACCTACCTCTCCATTCGTTCCAGCACCACTGCAGTCGTGTCGAAATTGCGCGTCAATCGCTGAGCAATGTCACCTAATCCCCTCGAAGCCTCGCAGGTCCATGAACTCAAGCAACGCGTGCGCCATCGCAGCACGAGCGATGGCAAGTCGACGTATTTTTGCAAGTACGTATCGCAGGAAGGCTCCGAGAAGCTCCGCACGTACGAGTATCACGGAGCTGACAACTCGCTCGTGTACAAACACGTACTCACGCCCATGAACAACTTTCTCGTTGAACTCTTGCCTCTGTGGCTGGCCCCAAACCTCATCACTCTCATCGGGTTGATACTTGTAGCGGGTTCCCACACGTTGTTCGTGTTTCTATGTCCTCTGCTGGAAGGTAACGCTCCTTGGTGGGCCATGGTAGGGGCGGCTGCTGCGCTTTTCGCATACCAGACGCTGGACAATCTGGACGGCAAACAGGCGCGACGTACGAACTCGTCGTCACCGCTGGGACTGCTTTTCGATCACGGATGTGATGCATTGAATGTGTCAGTGGGCACTATGACAATGGCGAGTATCTTGCAGCTGGGGGCGACGTGGCGAACGTTGGGCTTTGTACTAAGTGGCCACTTTGTGTTTATCTTTGCGACGTGGGAAGAGTGCGTGGGTTAATGAGCACGTTGATACGACGTGTCAATGATGAGGCTGATGACACATGTTCTTGCTGCTGACCAGGTACTACTCAGGGTCGCTGAATCTTCCAATCTTCAATGGACCGACGGACGGCATTCTTATTGGGATTGCGCTAAAGCTTTTCACGTCCATCGTCGGTGTTGACTTCTGGAACCGGGAGCTAATCGAGGGTGTGCAGAACAACTCGTTGTTTGTGATGGTGACAATGATCACCTCGTGCTTCACCATGCTGATCAAGTACGTTGTCCCATTGCTACAGCGTTTGCTGTGTAATGTTGTTGCAATGGTTGAGCTTCTTTTGTGCTTGCAATGGGCAGTGTGAGGAACGTACTTCATGCGGTGCGCCTCAATCAGGACTCGGTTCTTGTTGCGTTTACAAGACTCTTGCCCTTCGTCTTTCTCAACACTCTAGCTGGATTGTGGGCTCTGTACTCTCCCTCGAGTATATTCTCAACACATCCGCGCATGTTTTTGTGGATGTTGGGACTATTGAACAGCAAGTTGGTGGTACGTGCACAGCAGTTTGACATTAATGACAGTATTCAATCTTTGCTAATCGCATCTTTGTTGCTAATTAGTTGCATTTAATGCTGGCTCATTTGTGCGGGGAAGAGTATCATCCATTTCGCAAGACACTTGTGCCGATCGTCTATGTCGCGGTGCACTGCGTCTTTTGCATGTTGGAAGGCACTTACAACGCCATCGATGAAGAACTGATTGTCCGCGAGTTCTTCTTCCTTTCCCTTGTCGCTTACGTCCACATCGTCATCACCGTGGTGTGGGAGGTTAAGAACGTGCTGGGGATTTCCGTGTTTACGATCCCGTACCATCCAACGTCCAAGTGCAACCCAGCAGCAAAGTCGTCATAACTCAGACCTCAATATGAACAATGACAAGCTAACAAAGAGCTCACCAGTTCGCAGAGCTCGGCCCAAATGGGTCGACCCACACTTCACTTTTTCTGGTCAACACTTTTATGAGAAAGGACTTGAGCGACGAGAAACAATGAAGGAGAAAAGTCAACTTTGTTAAAAATTCTGTTCTAGGTCCTCGCATTGGAATCTGGGAAGAGCGCGACCTTGGCCACTGATCTCTCGCCTCGTCCAGCATGGAATGGACCCGATCACACCCGCACCACCAGTTTGCATATCCGCTACAGTATCGCTCCGATGGCGAAGATGAAGAAAAGCACGAGGCGACACTCAAGAGTGATCGATACGGAAGTATTCGCGCACTGTTGCCATCGCAATCGGCAACAGCTTTGAAAGAACCGATTCCGAGCTCACTTGGCGATGATGGGGGTAGCACCATGACGTTCCAGTCGTTGAGCTCACTGAGTATGCCACAGCTAGACGATGCGACTGACTTTCCGCCGTTCTATTCGTCTCAAAATGCTTCGTTTCCTGACAGTAACATGCTACCGCAAGGGCTGTTGCCGCTGCCTTCGTCTCCATCACAACAACAAGAGCTACAATTTGGTGGAGAGTTACCTGCGCAGTTCGCTTCGCAATACGCGGATTTCACAGTAGAGCCGATCAACTATTATCGACGACCAACACCAGTACTGTCAATTCCAATTCCAATGCCAATGCATCAGACTACTGCAAGGACATCAGTGGACTTCTTTTCGGAAGGTAAGGGTGGCATCTTGAGCGATAAAGACACTGAGGTATCTGATGCACATGCATTCGCACTTTTACAGGCATTCCAGCTCTCCATAGTATGCACCATCCGGTGCCAACGCTACCACCAAGCTTCGGGTCACTGGAGCCACAGCAGCAGCAACAACAGCTGCTATCGCCTGTATTGGAAGACCAGGATGAAGACTTTGGCAATAACATGGCGCAAGATATGTCGTCGACCATTTTTCGCTCCTCGATGACATCAGCCGATCTATACAACTCACCACGGACAATACAGACGCTTCCGACGGACAGCTGCCCAGCACGACCAAGTTCTAGCTTCGGCAGTACGTCTCCTGACTATTCGCCCATAGTCGCGCCGCTCGGCAGACCAAAGCAGCGAGGAGGTGGGTTGAAAGAGCCTTTTACGGAGCTGGCAATTACTCATGAGCCCAAGTTCTCACCGGACAAACGCAAGCTATGCTGTGTGGAAGGCTGTGCAAGCCAAGCTCGAGCCTTCAATCGTTGCAAACGGCACGGTGGATCAAAGCGCTGCTCAAGTCCAGGATGCACCAAAAGTGTCCAGAGTCGCGGGCTGTGCATTCGTCATGGCGGTGGATCACGATGCCAAGAGAGTGGCTGCACTCGTGCGTCGCAGAGTCATGGCAAGTGCAAGTTGCACGGCGGCGGACGTCCATGTATCGTAGCAGGATGCGAAAAGAAGGCTCATTTGAAGCGTCTTTGCCGCAAGCACGGTGGTGGTACCAAGTGCTGTGTCG
>NQFO01005484.1:0-28109 GCA_003991265.1 Pseudoperonospora humuli | reverse complement strand
AAAAGTCACGTGAATAGCACTTTTCTCTAAGATCTCATCGGGCCGATGGTTCTTCGCCTGAAGCCCAAAGAGGGCTGTAGCAAGTTCATGTGCTCTCACTCTTCTACTTGTGTCGCCTGACGCATATCAAGTACGATAATAGGCACTCAGAACAACCCTTCGATACACGCTTTCAAGTCCTTGGACGCTGAAAGACGAGTGAATTTGTAAGTACATTGCATTGAGTTTATACTCGATGGAGCAGAAACACATTACCATGCTAGCAAATTCAACTTACAGCGCTGTGCTCCGAAAGGATGCACATTGGGTACGATGCCATAGGCCACGCTAGATCACCGGCGTAAGCGCATTGTTGCTCACTCTGCTGATCACACTGGTGATCCAATCAAGACCAGCAGAAACGCGGGAATACACTCCGGGAATGCCCTCAATGGCACAGCCAATTCCACTCATCGCCAGACCGATCAGGATGTCCGGGTTTCCATTTTCACCCTCTTTGACTAATGGACCTCCTAAGTCTGTTATACATGGCCCGGTACCTGTACCGCCAGCACAGAAATTTGTGGGACCTATGTATCTGTAATACTTGAGGCATGCGGTGCTGTTCGTCATGGGCAGATCGACACCGCGGAGCTCCCGAGAAGGGGAGACAAAGGGGTCTTCCATCTCGCCCCAACCCATGACCTTTAACATCGTACCGGTAGTAGCGCCCGAGTCATTCGCGTTAGGAAGTTGGATGGGGGTATGCGTGCTTGGTTTGTTGAGTGTTAATATCGCAAACATGTATGTGCCATTGGCGATATCAACATCCGGGTGGTTTTCACTCGATACGACCTTGAAGTACTCGCCGTCTTCGGTTCCATTAAAATAGTGCGTACCCACAGCCACGTAACCAGGTAAGTCATCGTCCGGCACGCAACTTGGGCTAGTCATCACATGATATGGAGAGATCAGAACAGCACCACAGATAGTATTGCCGCCCACAGTATAGCGAAGGCCGACATTATACGTCTTCGAGCCCTGCGGTATCACATTTCCGCCGACGATAAGCTCACGCTGGACGTTCTCAGGCTCGGCAAAAACGGTCACGGCTCCGATCGCGATAGAAGCAGCGGCAAGAATAGAACCAATCTTCATAGCTCTTTGGTGAAATGGTGGTGCTTGGTCCAATGTGCAGTAGGAGCTGAAAACTGGAATGACCTCGTAATTGGCCAAAGCCAGCTCGTGGAGGAGGGCCGAGATCAGCTACAACAACGGGATGTGAGGAATTGGATGGACGCATCTGTTTTTTTCTTGGGCTTGTATTGTAGTACTTAGTTTCTCGACGTCTTTCACAGACGATTTGACAAATTATAAAGTGGAGATCCGCTGTGAGGATAGGCCATGCACAATTGAACGATAAGGCTATTCGAAACAAATTATCGACTCGAGAGTCTGCAGTTTGCTTCGCCTTCAGACGAGGATTGGCTAAGTAGGGATATGTTGCCTTGATGCATGCCACCAGATTAATACATAGTAACACACTTCTGCACGTTCAGGTGAAACAACACCCTCGTGTCCTTAGTAGCAGGTCACAAAGGATGTGTAGATTTGAAATTTGTGCCATTCTCGCGGGTTCCGCAGTCCTGTTTGTGTCTCTTCTGCATCTCTCGACGTCCTCGCGATGGCGCATGCGCAGACCATACAGCCCATTTGTCATACAAACTGTAAATGTTAAGGTGCGACGAGGTTGCATGATCGTGTGGAAAGAAAGCTCGTGATTGCACCCATAGCAATGGCTTGCAGCCAAGACAAGCAGCTCCGCTCTATCACCTAGTGTCTGATGGAATCAAGAGAGAACCGATAATACCACAATGCTGGATTTGTAACTTCTGTCAAGCCATGTCTGGATGTGCGCAATGGGTGGCCATTATACATGAAGTAACATGTTTACATGAATATAAAATGGAGAAATCCCGAAACGGGGCCCTCATTTGGCAACCGCTGCAGCCAGACCTCTTTTTACAGATAATTATCAATTTATCAGGAACGTCAGGCAAGACCATAGTAAACTATATGTTGGATCAGATCAATGTCACGCGCGAAGGCGATGGGTCATCGACATGGGGATTTGAATACGAGTATCTGATTCACTGAAGGCAAGATGTGACCTGTAAACAATCTTTGTATTATATCTAAGCCGTAGTACCATAGGCGAGTCCAGATGATCGAAAACCATCAATTTTTACAGTCCGACACTCCGTCGTCGATCTTCCTTGTGCTCTTCGCAGCCTTCGCTTGACGTAAATTGTGTCGAGACGCGCATACTCTTTGCGCTTTTCGTAAGTGCGAGCTTGAGCCTTTCTCACAAGTTCTAATTAGTATATCATTTACTTCACAGTACGCTCGTCGAGCTCATAACTGCTGGTGAAGTTTGTAATATTTGTTGTGACTTGGCCAGAGTGCGGTCTTGGAGAAATAATTCTAACCCAAGAGTCGGACGGAATGTCCACAATAAGTATAGTAGTAACGTTATAGTTTGTCGTCAAAACACACACGCATCTTTGATGTACATCATGGCATCACTGTGAATCTATTAGCAATCTATATGTTATGAGCTCAAGGAGCGCTAGCGACGTCAAGTTTTAACAATCAAATAGTGACGCCCACCAAAATTTGTAAAGAACTTGAGTCACGCATTCTTCCTGATGTGAAGTATGCAGTAGTCGGGACGAAAGCGTGGATCAATGGAGGTCAGTGCGCTTATAGAAAGCTTCATCTCTATCTAGCAACCAAAGTTTCAGGTATGTAGAACACATCGTTCAATACATAAGACAGCTTATTTCTGGCATTTGTTTGTCACTCACACTTGCAAAATGTGATGCCATTTGTAAGGTTACACTGTACCCTCTTGGTAACCTTCTTTTTTCCGACGTCAAAAACGTCATGGCGCAACCGGCGAAGGCAACGACGGCGTCCTCGCTCGCGGAATCAGGCGCCAAACCGTCTCTTTCTACTGCATCCATTGCAGCTCTCAACAAAGCCAAGACACCAACGCACGTTTCAGTACCCTTGCCATCTTCATCCGTCCAGCAGAAGCCTCAAAATGTCGCTGACAAGATGACTCCAGCTTCTCTCAGTCACGGCTCAAGTATTACGACCTCCACGGAGGCTAGAACGACTGCGAAATGTCCTACTTCGTGTACTAAAGCAGATGGAGAGACGTCAGGTAGGGACCGTGTGCGTCAAACACAGGAAGAGACGCGTCGATTGCACTTTGCTTTGGCACAGCAGCAGGTTCAGCAGTATCAGGCCATGACAAAGCAACTCGAAGCCCAGTCCGGTATCACCATGACGCCGTCTATTTCGTCCAAAAGTAGTAGCAGTATCACTGCTGCAAATATCATGAGCGTTGCAGGGCTGACCAAGACGTCTGAGGATCTACAGAAGCTTCGACAGGAGCAACTGGCGAGGCTGCAGCAGAATGTGCAGCGGCAAGCGGCCATGGCGGCACAGGCGGTGCAAAAACAGTCAAAGGATGAGTGGCTTCGAAGCAAATTGCTGCTTGAAAAGGAGCACATGAGACTGCTAAGAGCCCACGAGCAGCAATTGAGTCAGGCAGGCAAAGGGAACACGGTGACGACAGCGACGGCCACGTCAATTGCGGATAGTTTGTTAGCACAGCAGCAACAAGTTATTCGACAGCAGCAGATACTTCGAGATATGTTGCAGAAACAACAGACCCAGCAGCAGGTGCCAGTGAAGCAAGGAGGGGACAAGAAGGCCACGGCCACGTCGACGATAGTAACAGCGTCATCGACAAGCCAAGCCAAGCCTTATGTTACAAGTGCACCAACGTATTACTCGGTCAAGAAGAAACAAACAAAGAACACGTTTGATTTGGACTTGGAAGCTTTGGCCAGGGTTTGTATTCGAGTGGCCAACGCAAGAACGGAGAGTGAAATGCGGCAAGCGCTCGAGAAAATGACGTCGTGGCTACACCAGTGTACAGAGCTTCCCTTGCTACAAATTGCACAACGTGACTATCGCGACTCGGTTGCTCACCGTCGACCGATGCTTATTCAGCAAGATCGATGGGCTTTGGATCTTCAAGTTAAATCGGAGCATATCACGCAAAAAATTGTAGAAATGCTTGGCGCCTTTGTGTTGCGAGAAAAGAACAAAGCTGCTCAGCACCAAGCTGCTGTGAAAGCAACTGCAGCTGTCAAGTCTGCTGTTGCGACTGCCGCGCGGTCCTTTAACGCTTCAGCTAACGACACGGTCTCTGCTGCCGCCGTCGCTGCTTCTCCTGCTATCACTTCTGGTAGTATGCCCGCTGTCGGTCATAGCACGACTACTAGTAATTCCTCTGCTACTGGTGCTAGCACTGCTTCGACACTGGGTGCCTCAAAGCAAGCTGCAGTGACAATCGTGACACCTGCTGCAACGACCACGTCTTCAGCAACAACAGCACTAGCACAAGACACGAAGATTTCGAAAACACGTGACATGGCAGCGATTGAGCGCGAGTACGCTCTATTGAAAGCCCAGCTTCAAGCCAAACAGATTGAGACGAACCAGAAGGCAAAGGCAAAACGAGATGCCGCAAAACTGGAAGCTGCCAAAGCGGCCAGCACCATCAGTAATCGCGAGACAACCGCAGCGATGCTGGCAGCGACGTACAAGCGGCCATTGCACGTTGAAATCCCTGCTTCCGCCAAGAAACAACGAGTGGACGTAAATGCGTCACCAGCAAGTTCATCGCCCGCTGTTTACCGCCCTTCGACGCTCTCTGTCCCTCCAATCTCTCCTCGAGTTGCGCAGCAGTTTTACGATTTAGATTTGACCACCCGAACAAGCTCCGAGTCGGACGAGAAGATGTATTTGCCACCCAAGACCGTGTCCAAGATCATGTACAAGGTCCTGCTTGGCGTTCATGGAGAGAATGCTGTCGCTGATGGAGGAAGCACCAAGCGCAACGACGGAGCAAAGAGTTTGCCTTCATCACCAGCTCTTTCGAGCACTCAAGAGCATGAACCTAGTTCACACGATGCCATAAGTATCAGTGACGAAGCTGTGACCTTTATGCAAGAATGCGTCACGGAGTTTCTCTTGTATTTCACGAGCGAGGCACGGGATCTTTCCGTGATGCAAAACCGGAGAACGGCAAAAGGTGTGGGTCTCTCCATCTCTGGCAACAATGTCGTGGAAAGCATGGAAAACCTCGGATTCACGCCGTATGCTCAAGTTTTAGCGGGGTATAACGACAAGGTCAAGGCTAGTCAAGATGCTGCTGCACGGAAGAAGATAGAACGGAAGAAACTCATCCAACAGCAGACAATGCAAAAAGCAGCAGCAGCAGCGGCAGCCGCTGCAACTACTGTCACAAACGCTGCCAAGGCAGTGATAGCAGGCAGGAGTGCAATGCCATCAACTTCCTCTGCTGCATATACAAAGACGACGCCAGCGACTCCTTCTCCACCATTCAATACTGCGATGTCGTCGACACCAAGTTCAAGCGTGTCTGCAGGTTCACGAGTTATGCCGGCGGTGCCTGCGAGGACAGGGATAGCAGCTGTAAAACCGGTCGTGGATGTGACGACTACGTCAACTCCATCAACTCCGTCAATAGGGACGATATCAGCAGCAACAGCGCCATCGACGAAAAGCCTTTGAATTAGCACACGAAAACTCGTTAATTGCGTTGCTGTCTGGGTTTGTTCCTGTTCATTGCTCGAGCCATGGGAACCTTTTCCCAAGCCAAGCTGATCCTGCTTAGAACCTGCCTATCAAAGACTCCATGTTAAGCCCCAGAGAGAGAGAGAGAGAGAGAGAGAGACCAAACACGGACTCATGCACGTATATACATACACAAGGAGAAAGTCGATGAGAAGAGGGGCTGGAGAAAGGATGGAGGATGAATTCAGTTCAGTAACTCGGTCAACAAGTAAAGCGCATTCGGCAAGTCGATAGATGAACAACCAGCCGCTGCTTACATGTTCTTCGTGTATTGCTGCGAAATTTGCGATCGCATTTCCCAGGACGATGGCGATTTAAAGTAGCGCAGCATGTTCGCTTCAGTAGGCTGCGTTGACATGGAGACAGGCAGTGCTGCGGCAGGGGCGAGACTAGCTTCAACAATTGTACGTAGCTGCAGAGTAGTCGTCGAAAACACGGAAAAGTAAATGGTAATTCGTGTGCGTAGACGCTTCAGCTGGCGCCCACGACGACCGAGAGGCTCTTCCTCGGGCTCTTCGGGAGAATCCTCGGCTTCCTCGACATCCAATTCTTCTTCCTCTTCATCGTTTTCGACGACTTCGAGCTCGTTATCATCAGGCCAGCGCATAAATTGAACAGCGACTGCACTCCCGTTCGAGTCGCCAATGCCACGCACACGCCACGCACGATAAGCCATCAAAGAGCGTTTACGAGACCAGCCAAACGGAAAGTAGTCTTGTGGAAGGACCACCGTTGGCTCTTGCTGATTCAATTGAAGTAGGAAGACAGCGTCAGCAGACACCAAACTGTTTGGAAGTGACAAAGTCATAGTCGTGTCTGTTTCCGTAATGTGAAGCACCTTTGTTGTATGCGCATGAATGCATCGTGCCAACCACGAGAGCGATGAAGCTGCTGTTGCCGACCGCACAGAGGCAACACGCTGTGGCTGCTGCAAGTGATGCTCATCAGTTTCCCCATGACGGTTCCATTCCCCAGTTAAACCCGTAGCGCCCGTCACTGCTGCCTTACGCAGCGAGGCCGCTACTTCCAGGTCCTGAGGTGAAGGTGCTGCATCTCGAATCGCGTGGTAGTAGTCGGCAAACACGTTCATGTACGGTAGCGGACGCAATGCGCCCTCTTCCTTATCGCCTGCTTGCTGCTGATCATCGTCATCTAGTACCACCCACCATGGCTCTTGCAGTAGCCAAGGCTCGCAGCTTTTTAGCATTTCATACAAATCCCACTCCCCCTCGTCAGCAGACTCAGCATCACCCCAAGACTTGTGCATACGACGCGATAGACGCGATACCTGGGCCTCTACGGCATCATTGAGCAAATCCACAAGCTGCGCGTAGGCAGCTAACGCACCACGTCCAGCCTGGGCACAGTCGTGCATCTTTTGACGCATGTCCTCCAGTACTCCAGCAGCCACTAGTGATGTACAAACCGTCACGAGGTTGGAGCACAAATACAGGAGCTTTGGGTTGCTCAACGGAATCTGCACTAGCGCGCACTTCTTGCGCTGAGATCGTAGGGCCTTATTTGAAGCCAAAGATGTAGACGGCATTGGTGGAGTGATCATCTCAAACGAGTGGCGATACACCTTGGGATTTGACTCCTTTTGCTTTGCTGCAACTTCTTCAAAGCGATGAATACGCTTAACGATAGTGAATGCAAGCTGCAAAATACGTGCACGACGGTAGAGCTCGCTGTCTGTAGGTACTGGGACTACCGTTGAAGGCGAGTGTCCAGGGGATGATACAGGCGACAGAGTAGGTCGGATCTTCTCGGAGGCCTCAATGGCAGCTGTGATTGCCTTGTCCGAGTCAGTCGAGCGATTACGCTTGCGGTTTAGATAACTGTCAGGCGTTGATCCAGGTAACATCATCATTGGGATACCGCGTCCTTCAGGAATCATCCCTTGTAAGCTGCTCGACCAAGTATCACGTCGCGCGTACGGATATGGCCTGGCAGAAGCATACGCATGCTGATGCAGCGCTGCAGCCGTAAGACTTGAATTCACAGGAGGTACCCCTGTGCCCGAAGACGAGGCTGCAGAACTGGAAGTTGACGTTGTGGAGCTTCCAATTGGAGTACTTATGTAAGGCGATCGATTCTCCAGTCGAAGTCGCATCATGCCTGTGATTGGAGTGAGCACAGGAACTGTTCTCTGGTGCTGATGCGACGCACTTAACGGGTTCGATACAGGCATGGGCAGAGCTGCTAGGGACGATCGTCGGGTGTGAATAGCTCGGTTACTTCCTGCTGCTCGAGAACCTGCAGAAGTGTTCAAGAAAGAGCCAACACCTGGTAAAGACAGCGTCGACACGCGAGACTCTTGAAGACTCTCAAACTGCGGCGGATGTGTTGCAGAAAGCGACAGTCTCTGAGGTGGTTGAAACTGCTGTTGGTGCTGCATTTGCTGCTGCTGTTGAAGTGTAGGAAATGAGATGGTCGAGAAATAATCCGTCTTAAGCGAAGCCGATCGAGTCAAACGCTTGCGCTCACGTCGAGCAGGATCCCGTTGGCCCGACATGAAGCCCGTCGGTGGTCGTTGCTGTTGCTGAGCTGCCACATACGTAGCAGCGGCACTAGCGGCAGCAGAATTACTCCCCGATGTGCTGCCCAAGAGCTCATCAATACTCCTCGCATTTTGTGGTCGTGGTGGTGATCCTGCTGCAGGTCCTCTCGTGCTTGGCAATACGTTCCGTGGAAGCTGCAAACCCATTTCGGTCTTACTGGAGCTTGAAGTAGCGCTTTGGACGAGCGCTGTTTGATTCACAGGCGAGCGAAAGGTCTTTCTAGCTTTGCGACTCGACGAGATTCGAAATGCCGGCGACGAGAGCGCAGCTATACACGTCAAGGTGCTGTCATTGCCACTGGCACTGGCATCAAAGACGTAAACTTTAAACACGTGCAGATTCTTGCAATTGAGGCGTGAGGACTGCCATCCATAATGCCACGACTGTCGATTGCCATTCAGTAGAAAGCACGTGCTCCCTGGTGTCGTGGTCCCTCCTCCTGGCACTGCCGTGCCTCGAAACCAGCGTCCAAAGGGTTGATCGGGCATCTTGATATCATCACAGAGCTCCTGACGAGGATATTCACGACCAACGACGAGACTACTGCGGCCTAGACTCGTGTCCACTGCGGTAGTTGGGGATGGTAGCGCCTTGGCGTTCGCTGGTTGTTGCTTTGCCACCTCTTCGAATCTCCCCAATACCAGTTGACAATTGGACAAGAAACACTCGACGACAAGTCCCGAGCCACAGAAACTCTTTGGATTGTGGCCTCCACAACAATGCGGAAAACAGCGGAGATTCTAGATTAGAGGAAAAATACATGCAAACCATTAGAGTGTCACGTATAAAATAAAGACGCATTGTGGCATCGCACCTTATGACCACTCGCTTTGTTGCTTCTATTCCATGGATAATAATAGAACAGTGAGCAATAGCCGTTAGTTTGCACGATTTCCCTCGACATAAAGGGAATCTAAAATAGAGGACCTTAAATACTCGCTGGTAAAGAGCTCTTTCTCGCACTGGTTGTGAGTAAAGCGGCAGGCAGTGTCTCGACCATATGCCTCATCCGACCTGCTCTCAGGGTTCGTATCATTCGTCGGGTACGTGCTGTAGACCGTTGATTCCATCCACTGCTGCTGTTGGGTCGCCATGAACGGGGCTGACTCTGGAGTGCGCTGGATCGAGGCTTTGCCAAACGTGGCCTGTCAAGCGGGAACCGTCTCTTCTCTCACGCTTCCTGCTCTCTTCTTCGACGCGCCTAGCGATGGGCCAAAAAGGCATCAACACTACGACAAGGAGTTTCAGCCAATGATGCACTCATAACGGAATATGGTTTCAGCCAATGAGACACTGTCTCTTGCTTCAACAGGCACACATAGTGAAATTGTGACAGATGCGAGCGACAAGCGGCACATGCAGCTCGCGAGTGTTGCTGCAATCAATGGCTAAGGTGCTCTTGTTAGACAGGGTGACAGTGTTTCTTTTAGTATCGTCCAAAGCCTCAAAGATACCTTGGTGTTCCGCCCGCACTATGAATTCATAGACAGCATCGGTCTCTTGCCCATTTGAGGGTGGACCTTCTGCCAACTTACCAGATCAGGGCTACTTGCAGATCCCAGACTTGAGTGCAATGCACACTGCAATGCACTGCAAAGTTTTGTGCGATCCGACAATATTCGGGTGTCCTCACTTGAGCCGTTCGCGGAACACGCGCGGAGCTTTTGGGTGGGGTCAGCTAATTTTTGTTCACGACTTGTCTCGTGATGTCGTCTAGCCGCATAGCACAAAGGGCTAAAGCGTCTTCCTTGCATTTGCGGGTACAGATCGTTAAGCTTTGCGACCCCGTAGTATTTGATCAGGGATAACCCCCACCCTCCACATTTAAAGAGACATGGAGATTACAGCCACAAAAGCATTTAGTGTCGTGTTCACGCAAAGCAATTCGGCTGCAAATCGAACCCGCGGGGCAGAAATTTGCGAGGTTTCTGAACCGTCCCAAACCAATGCGCGGCTGCCCCACTGGCTGGACAATCAGCGATACGTCATGCCGTTACCAAATTTAGAGTGGGTTGTCTCTCCTCAATGGCCAAAGTTGAAAGTACCGCGAACGAAAACCTAGCGGCCCATTGGCCCGTCAACCCATCGGCCCACCACGGTTAACGTGCGTGACACTTGCACTCGATAGGCCACATCATGGACACGGAGGCACAACCCGCCGGACGTCACTCTCGTGGTGAACCAATCACTGCAGCGCTCTCGCGCGGCTCGTCCACACGTCAGCGGGCAACGCTCGTCCTGTCACCGACCGGCATGCGAGACGTTCCCACAATTCACGCCAATACGTCGCTATACCTCTCCATTGAGTCACGATTGCAACTCAAATCTCGACTCATCAAGCTGCAACAAGAGCTCCGCCAGCTGCTGGTGCAAGCCGAGCTGACATGGATGCGCTGCTTTGCTGGACCTCGGACAACAGTAGCCCATACCACTGCTCTGCAGATGGTACAACTGGGTGAGGGGGTCTTGCCAAGTCTTTCGCGTGCCTTCGACTTGGCGGCAGGTACAGCGACAGCACCGCTGAGCGAGTATCAAGCTCTTGTGATGCGCGTAGAATCCGAGATAGCTACGTTTCAGGCCTTCCTCGCCAACGTCAATCAGCTACAGCCACAAGGCCAAATTGAAGCTGTCGCCGATAAAGAGGACTACGACAACGAACACGAAGCCTGTGGTGAAAAGAACACGAGGGGAGAAGCGATAACTTACTTGAATCGCCCCGTGAACATGGACTTGCCGTCCATGCAGAGGTATTGCAAGCATGTGGCACCACCGTACTCCTCGTATCTTGTTGGCAATGTTGCCAACAAGATCACTAAAGCAAAGAAGCGTGTCGTGTAACACAAACACTTTGCCAAACATCCAATATATTTATACAAACTTACCATTGTTTCCTCACTTCTTTCACCTCGCCAATTCCTTGGCTCAAACACATCGCGGGAATTCATCTAGCGCCGCACGCCAATAAGTTGCTGCTGTGAAGCCTGGAAGAGTTTGCGTTTAGTCTTTGCAAGCTTGTGCATCTCGCTCGTGTTCTTACAAAGCACATCCAACACGAACTGCGAGCGGCCTGGATCCAAACGTAGCACCTTTGCACTCAGCTCACGCCTATGTGCCGCCAGCTCTTCACGTTTTAGAGACAGTGTGGACAGTGACGCTCCACCTTCGTTCGACACGCTAACGATCGTCGGACTGTTGGTCGAGACGGTCGACGTCTGCTGCGTTTGCAGTGCCTCCTCACGATGACGCACACGCGCAAAAGCATCCTCAATACCTCCTATCTCCAATATTTGCATGCGAACGACCTCTAGCAGTGCGTACTCCATGCAGTCCGCATCGTTTTTTGTGTTAAGAGAAATGGCACTAAAGACATCAGATGCTCGTTCATCAAAGGCTCGCGTCTCCATGTCGTCATCTTCATCCTCCTGACGAGACCTCGCGTCCTCGGATGCTGCAAGTCTCTGTCGGCGGCGCCGTGTGTGGTCTTGGTCCAGCGTATTCATGTCATGCAGTAGTTCACACATGCGGTGTAAGTGGTGCGATTGCTGACGAGAAGCCCGTGATAATTGACTTCCCTTTTGAGCTGTCGATTGGTACGACCTTGCCACGTCTATATATTTGCGACGACGTTCGATGCATGCTCGAGTCGCTGCATCGGCGCCTTCTACCTCCAAGAAACTTCGCGACAATTCCACTTCCGAATCTTCCGAAAGACCTGCGGGACCGGCTTTTGAGCTCATGCCAGTGAGAGCTGTGCCAGTTGTAGTGACTAGCTTAGCAGCACCTGAAGTTATAGCCGACATGGCACCCCATGCGCTCCAGCTGCTGCTACGCTTGCTCAAGGGCTTTTCGTTTGACGCTGACGGATGGTTGCTAGTTGGAGGGGACGAACTTCGAGACTCTACCTCGTCACAGGGCGAATCTTCATCTACGGATAACAAGTCGTCACTGTCCAAATTGCTGTAGTAGATAGAAGTAGCGCGTCGGAGACTTTCAAGCTCCTCTGTGGTGGACAGCAAGAAAGCGCGTACTTCCTCCGTCACTGCGAGAAGCGGTAGTCGCAATACACCCCGCAAGAAAGCTTGCAACAGACGCATTCGTTCACCCACAAACTCCTTCTCTTTGTTAAAGAACAGCTGCTTCCCCGGTACGCACGGGACCAGCTCAAATGGGAATTGACGCTGCAGTTCACGCTGCAGCCACACAAAATCGCTGTACCGGCGGTAAACCTTCACCGACGAGCTAGGTTCCTCCACTTGACGAAGACGCGTCCACGTCTTTGCAGCTTGGTACGGGTCAATGGCTTGTGCACCCTTCGTCGTGTCACTGGCGATGCAGATCACAGCATATCTCGTATATGGCAGCAACCACGAACCCACCGTCGTCGGTTCACATACCAATACCACCAATTTGCTAGGGTCGTGTCTCCCTGCATGCAGCGATAGCTGAGCACGGACACAGTCTACCTGCTGTTGCAACTGTTCCGCTTTGGAGTGCAGCTCCTTCGCTACAGCTGCAGCACTAGAGGCATCAAGTTGCACTCGGGCAAGCTGCGCAGCGTCATTCTGCAGCTGACGCTTAAGGTTCTCGGTCTCCGCTTGTAAGGTTTCGGCTTGCTGCGATGCTACCATAGCACGGTGTCTCGCTTCTTCGGCTAGTTCCTGAGCTCTCTTCTTCTCCTGTTCATTGATCTCCACCTGCTTAGCTAGGAACATGGCACGTTGTGAGGCCTGTACACTTTCTCGCTGTGCTGTGCGTGCGTGGTCCTCAGCTTCTCTCGCCAGAAGCTCCTTCTCTTTCACTTGTGTAGCCCAAGCCTCCTTCAGTCTGCGCAGCTGGTTCTGAGTCTGTACTTCCATTTCCTGACGTGCACGCACCAGCTCGTAGTTCTTAGGAAGAGCACGTGCGCCCGTTGATCGATTGAAGCGCGTCACTCTACGACATGTAGGACATTCCATTGCTGCCAGTTCTCCGCTTTCAGCTCCTGCATAACTCGCACCCACCGTCGCCCAACCGTCCAAGCAGCTCTACATTATCAGATTGACATATCAAGGGTTATTTATGAGTGAACACAGACGGGTAATCTCGGTAGAAATGCACAACCTGGCAGTAAGTGTGGCCACAGGTCAAGAGGCGTGGAATGTGACCTCCATCGCTTTCATCATCATCGTATGGCTCGTTACAGAGCTCACACTCGACACTGTTATCCACGAGCTCCCGCCACAAAGCCACAGCGTGCTCGTCCACCTCCACAGGCGACCCTGTCGTCGTCGTCGGTCCCATATCTACAAGCTACACGACAACAACAGTGCAGAATTGAGAATGAAGGCTTTCGATGTTTTTTCCGTCTGATCGAATACGTTTTCAAAGATAAACGTAGTGATATGATAGTTGTTTTTAGGTGTGAAAACACCTCAATTTAATAACGATTGCTTTCAGCTAGAAGCTAGCCATGATAAGGCGTACTGAGTATTCGAATACACTCCTGCACGTCGATGCACTCGGTGATATTTGGATCAAGTGCAGTGATAATGTCGTCGACATAGCAGCTTACTTCGTGCTGGTTGCTGTCTGGGAGGTGAGCATAGGCGTTCTCGAGGATGCGCTGCATCTTGGTCCGAAACACAATGACGGGGATATCTTCCTCGTTTGGAAACATACACTACGAACGAGAATGTCATATAAGTCGACAAGAAGATTAGATCAAAAGAGCAATGCAGTTTCCTCACGTACATGAAATGCGGCAAGTAAATCTTCTTCGGTGTGGGGGGGAGTGACGAGCATACCACACAATACGGTCCATTCTTGGAGGTCGATAGCCTTGCTACCTGCGCTTGACAATCACTCGAATAAGGCTTGATGTCGATTGTTACGATACAAATAACTATCTGACCGTCTGCATCTGCTACAAGCAAGTATTCGTCGAGCTCTTTGTCGCTAGGCGAGATCCCGAGAAGAGTAAGAGCCTGTGTCCCACAAAGACAATCCATTATCATGTGCAAAGTCTTTTTATTGAAAAAATGGCGTGGACTCCACCTCATGAAGCTCTGAGCGCAGCATAATTCCCGAGTTGTCGTCTACGCGCCACATCAACCACAATCAGAAGCTTAACTTATCAATTTAAATCTTAAATCACCAAGAGCGTACTATCAATCTGGTGGAAAATGTGGTGGAAAAACAAAGTGTCCTCGGTGGAAAGCTGCTGCGAAATGTGCTCCATTTGCATGGTCTTCTTGGGATCCATATTCATTTTACGCATGGCTACTTCAGTTAACAGCTTTGAGCGCCGCAAACGAGACGACGTGAGTCTCGCACGCCTGCGGCGCGAGTTGTTCCTGGAGATCGAGTACAACATCTTTCTTCTTCGTCTGCTTAAGCCTCAGTGCTCAAAATAACAAACTCTTCACCTTGAAGCTATAAGCTACGTGTCCCACACGAAATACGCTTGTTCTTGTACAGAGAGATGAAGCGCCACCCAATCGATGACATTGTCCTAAGAGCTCATTACCACCCAGCATGGGTCGACTAAGTGCCAAGAGGAAGCTTAAGCAGTGCGATCCGTTCTTCAAAGGCAAACGCGACAATGGCAAGAAAGGAACGACATACGACCTGCCACCTACGCAATCAAAGCGCTCCAAGAAGCGTCGTCGCAAGGTGCTAAGCGACGAGGCAACGGAGCAATATGTTATACGGACATCGACTGTGGATGGCGATAGCACTGCGTTTCACTCGAAGCAAAAGAAACAAAAGCTGCAGGTCAGTTCTATTCGTGAGGGTGAGTCTATGCGCGATTTCAACAAGCGCATTAGTATGGAGGTCAAGCGCGTCATCTACGACGCTGCTAAGCAAGGCAGACGCAGCAGCGAGAAGCGCAAGACATACTTGGCCAAGAAGAAGGAGAAAGCGCGCGATAAAAAGATGACAGAACAAGAACGCTACGAGCGGGATTACCAGTCTACGGGCAGCACAAAGAAGGACTATTTCGAAGATACAGCGCCTGTGCACTTCGGCGAGCGCGTAGATGCACCACCTATCATGCCCAAGCTGTCCGGCATTTTTAAAAAACGTGCAGACAAGCTTGCCCTCATGAAGGCCAAGGCAGAGAAGAAAAACTCACTAACCGTTGGGGCCCGAGGCTCAAAGCGTGCTAAGACGTAAGCACTGCGAGAATTCGCGATGTCTAAGAGGAGAGAATACATTGCTTTGGTAACATTGAGAAGTTTGGTCGAGACTCGCTGAGCCTTTTGTCCTTCCATGCAGGCTGATCATTGACTGTTTAAATTTTTTAATCCGAGCTTTTGTCGTTAGTAGCAGCGCCATTCAGCAGCCCAACACGTTGGCGCGGATCCTTCCGCAAGTCAAACGAGCTCATCTGTTTTCCCCGTTCACGTCGAAGCAGTACAAATGACACTATCAGCAGCAATGACATCACGGCCTGTAACACATAGCACCACGAATCCATTAGTCCTTCTATGATCGCATTACGTGTTGCGCTTGTTTCACTACGTCTCTCACCTCAAATTTGATCACCGCAAGGCCTGGCCGATAATCATCTACAGTTGAGCAAGCTTTGAATCGTGTCTGCCGTTCATCCTCTGGTTTGGTATGTAACGATTTATCCTTGAGGTCCTTAGGTCGAGGGCAGTCCAGCTCCTGCCGATAACCTGTCTCGCGGCAATAGTTTTCTTCCCTCTCGGACTTCAGACATGCTACACACTTGCCCACTAGGAAGCAGGCAAGACCTGACACTGGATCGTATACGCGGTAATTGGACACCAGTGACTGATCGCGACGTCGCAACGGGTTGGTCGAGTCCTGGTTCACTTCAGCCAGAACTGGTGTAGCAGCAAAGTGAGCACTCGCATGGCGTAAGCTACGATGTGGCAAGACGTCTCGTATGTCTTCTATGCCTTCGCCGCTTGTAAGGGGCGTCAATAACGCAACGCAGAACGCCGCCAACGCTATCAACACCTTGGGCATTTTTACAAAATTGTCGTTTTCACAAAAGTAGAGAAATACAGACATGGGTACATTTGTGAAAACCCCACAGAGTTACCATACTGAAGCGAAGTATTTCCCACTGTCAAACATTAGCGCATTATGGCGGGCGTGGTGCTGGCGACTGCAGGCTATGACCACACTATACGCTTCTGGGAAGCAGCATCGGGCACATGCAACCGCACAGTCAAGTATCCGGACTCGGTAGGCTAGATGTGATCCTTTAGACTATAAAACACACTGATACACGGCATGCTAACGTTGGATTTAACAACCATATAGCAAGTGAATTGCTTGCAGATTACTCCGGACAAGAAGTACATCGCAGCTGCAGGGAACCCTCACATTCGCCTCTTTGAGATCAATAGCAATAACCCGAACCATGTGACGAGCTATGATGGCCATGCCAGCAATGTCACGTCGCTGGGCTTTCAGCGCAATGGCAAGTGGATGTACTCGTGCTCAGATGACGGTAGTGTCAAGATTTGGGACTTGAGAGCCCCCGGCTGCCAACGCAGCTACAATGCCGGGGTGCCACTCAACTCGGTGGTGCTGCATCCAAATCAGGCGGAGCTGCTAGTTGGCGATCAAAACGGATTTGTACGTGTGTACGATCTCACAGCTAATACCATGGTTACCAAGCTGGAGCCACCGACGGGAGATACAGGAGAAAGCAGTATTCGCTCTGTGGATATTGTGCGTGATGGAAGCGCGTTGGTGGCAGTAAATAATCATGGCAAGTGCTTCTTTTACCGCCCAAAACCGGAAAGTCATTATGAGCTGCATGGATCAATTCAAGCACACAATGGCTACATCTTGAAGACGAGGATAAGCTCAAACGGTAAGTTCCTTGCTACGTGCTCTTCCGACAAAACGGCCAAAGTGTGGAGTCTTCCTGCAGCTATGGCTGCCTCGGTAAAGGGCGAGACACCTGAAGCGGAGATGCACGGCAATGGATCCATCAGTTCTCAGAGACAGACGAGTTCATCCAGCATAAGTTCCACGTTAGATACGACAGCACCGCCTATGCCAAGCAGTAGTGGACTCATTCACACGTTGCAGGGGCATCAGCGGTGGGTTTGGGACTGCGCGTTCTCAGCAGTATCGTCGTACTTGGTGACCTGTTCGTCGGACCAAAGTGCTCGGCTCTGGGATCTGAGTCAGGGTGAGGCCATTCGACAGTACAGCGGCCACCACAAAGCTGTCATCTGTGTGGCACTCAACGATGCTGTCGCTGATTAATGAAAGCGAGTGCAAGGAAGCGAGGAAATGAAACAGTTTGTGAGCTAGAGAGAGGAGAAACTAGTTAAAAGATGTTCTGTACTTGGGTTTCGTCACGCTTGATTGAGTTGTTGCGATATCTACGTAAATGTCTTCTTGGTCATGATGGCATAAAATTCCTCAGCGTTAATTTCTCCGTCCTGATCGGTGTCAGCGCGCTCAATCATCTCCAACAACTCGGCGTCCGTCATCGTCTCTCCCAGCTCTTTGGCCACGCGTTTAAGGTTGCGCAGCGAGATTTTGCCCGTCTGGTCGTCATCAAAGAGGTTAAACACCTTTTGAATATCTTCTTTCGAGTCCTTGTCACTCTGCAAAGTACACACACACACAAAATTAGTCTAGAATCATCTCCATCAGATTCTGATAGCTCCAGTACTGACCATCTTAGCTGTCATCATGTCCAGAAACTCTTCAAAGTCGATGGAGCCGCTACCGTCCTTGTCAATGTCGCCGATCATCTGATAAATGGTCTGATTCTTGGCCTCAAAGCCCAGCGACTGCATGGCCGCCTTGAGCTCTTTGGGGTCGATCGTACCGCTACCGTCCGTATCAAACAAGTTGAAGGCCTCGCGGATCTCCTCAACCTCCTCTTCGCTCAGTCCTGGTCGCTCGTACGTCTTGGCATTGCGCTTCTGTGAGATGCGGCGCGCCATGTCGAATACAGAGGAAAGTTTGAGTGAAACGATTACTTTTTGTCGCAATTCGAGACTTCCTGGGCGATGTCAAAAATGCCGCCGCTGGACGCGTCTCCTCTTGCAGCTCCGAAGGCGTAACCGATGCTGCGGCGGATCGGAAAGCCTTATTATTGGAGGAATCCAATACTGCTGTTAATTGGTGAAAATAATTTTGACGAATCAGAGTCGCATTCTTTCTTTTAGCCGCATTTTCTGTCTTCTCCGCACCAAGGCATATGGAGACTCCGACGACACCGACGACTGCGAAGCGCCCGGCAGCGGCAGCAGCAGCTCGCGCAAGTTTTTCGAGCGTACGGATGCTAGATGCTCAACGCGCATTCCAAAGCGTGGTAAAACAAGAGCTGCAACTGCTGCTGAAGGGTGGTACGAAGCGCGAAGATGCGGTAAAGCTGCTGCTGAGACGCATCGTAGCTAGTACTGAGCCACCTGATGCGACGGCTGTGCGCGGCGTCATGCGGCAGTTTCAGATGAATTATGACGACGCGATGCGAGCACTGATTGTGAAGCAGGAGCTAGGGAGACTGAAGCGCCAGGGGCTCGACTCGTTCGCGGCCATTGAGGAACTTACGCGGAAGATGAGGAGTCGGGAAGACGAGACAGAGCAGATGGGAGGACATGAGCAAGCAGATAAAGCGGCACAGAACGATATTGGTAAAGAACTTGATGGATACGAGGAGGAAGCAGGGCCTATGATGGAGGAGATGGAGCAGCCTAAAGACGTTTTGAGTGAAGAAAACGAGGAGGACAAGGAGAATTCGACTCAAGAGCAAGCGCAAGAGCCAAAGAAAGTGAGTGCTGTAAATCAAGAAGTTAAGGGAGGTAAAGCAGATGAGACGATACCGGCGGCTGAGATAGCGTCGCCGACGTCGGAGAAGGACGGGAACGAGACGTCCTTATCTCTGTGTCAGCGTATCGGACAGGTGTCGATCTCATCTGGGAACATGCCCGAAAAAAAGACGGATGGACGTGACAATGGCCCGGAATTGAATGAAGATACAGACAGAGAAGAGAATGAGTCAGTGGGAGAAATGAACAAGGCAGTCTTTAAGTCACCGCTGAGAGTACGAAGTCCATTAAACAGCAATCTCGCGGATCTGACGCCACAGTCGCGCAAGCGTCGCGCAGCTTTTGGAGTGCAGTACGAAACTGGCAGTAATAGTCGTCGCAACAGCGGTGACCGCAATGTGAAGCCACTGTTTCCGAGTTTGAAGAAGCAAAAAGTATGTGCTGAAGTGGGAGACGGGTTTCTCGAGATTGTCACCCATAAATCCAAGTCAATGTCGGCGAATCAGTCGAAGGCCGCATCAACGGCAGGAACTTCCGTTTCATCATCTAGTGGAGAAAAGGGTGGAGGGTCTACGCGGAGCGACCACAGCACGAAGAATTTACTCAAGCGGCAACGAGTGAGCTCATCAGGAATGTCAGATAGCGACGAGTATCCCATTGCAGAAGAGCTTCATGTGTCCCACATACATCATCGACATCACACTCATCATCACCATAGCAAGCGCCAGAAGAGCGGCAGCACCCATTGAACTTGGGTCGTCAATCGTAAAAGCTACTTATTTTTTAGCTTCTTCTGTGAAGATGTAGACAAATTAGGATGATGAGAGTGGAGAAGAAAAGGAGGTACTTGACGGCTCACAGCTAGTGATCATTTCATTGTGAATACGTCTAATCCTGAAAATGACGCGTGACACTCGGACGTAGATCAATTCCACGCTCGCACAAATTTTGCAGCAATTTCGTAAACTCAGTCACAGATACTTTCACTGCTCGGCTGGACGTGAGTCCGCTGGCTTCTAAAGCAGCCTCCACACGCTCTGTGACCGTCTGTTGCATGTCTTTCTCTCCTTCAGCCTCCTGTACAACATACTGCGATCTCGCCGTCTTAGCCAGCAGCAAAGCCCTCAGGGTCTTATTCTTTCGCTCAAAACACAGTCGCAGCAGTGCATCAAATTTGCGGAAAAAAAGCTCGTCAGTTGCAGGCAGTACGGGCGTCAAAGCAGCACGTGGAGTGAGTTTAATCACCCGCGAGTCCACCTTTGGCGGAGGTAAAAAGTGTTGTCTTGGTACTTTCACTATTGATGTGACATCAGCCACTAACGCCGTGTTGGCACTCAAGCGACTATAGTTTCTGTTACCTGGCCGAGCCAACAATCTTAGCGCAAACTCTTCCTGAACCAACAGCACCGCACACTTGAAGCTTGTCGGGAAGCGATGCATGTAGCTTGAGAGTCGAGACACCACCAGCGACGATAATTGGTAAGGAATATTGGCTACACAAGCATCAAATTGCTTCTCCTTGTCTGTTTCATTTTCCGCAACAAACCGGAATTCCTCAAAATCGGAATGTTCTACCACGAGATTGCCCGACTTAATTTCAGAGGGAAAGCGAAGCTTGAGTTGCTCCACCATACGTGGATCAAACTCCACAGCATGAACATGGACTTTAGGGCTCTCTCGCAGCAACGCTGACGTTAAGTTGCCCGTCCCTGGGCCAATCTCCAGCACCCGGACAGTGTCCCGAGAGATGGCTGTGAGCTCTGAAGCTGCCACGATCTGGTCCAAAATATCATTGGAAATGAGAAGATGCTGGCCAAGTTTACGTTTGAGGTGCGGAGTACCACGCAGACGAGAGACGTGAGTTGTAGACGACCAACGGTGAGAGCTCAATGTAGATGCTCGCGACGCTATCCGCAACGTCAACGCTTTCATTATTGGCTGGAATTGATGCTTGTGGACCACCCTAGACCGATTATCTGAGAATAAGCGTGATGTTCAAGATGGGTACCGCCAACTTGTTAGAAAGCTGTGAATCTCGTCTTGTCCAAACTTGGCCTTTCAACTTAACGGAGCGTCCATTTGGAAGCATCGACGTTGTAAATCAGTTCATCTCACACAAGAGCGACACCCTATAAGTGAGATGAAACGTCGAAGCGACCACCAAATCAGCACGAGTATTATGGTCTTCCAGTCGTTTTCTTCCCTTTTCTGCAGTTTTGAAGCCTTCGTGCGTCGTTGCCCCATTATCTCACTCTTGAGCCACTTTTGAATTGATTGTTATACCATTGCGCTATCTCTCATACGGCAGCTTCGTGCTGTGACTAAAGCATTGAAACGACAGACAAGGAAAGATATGGTCGTGGGCTACATAGTGTATAAAAGGAAGATAGACAAATGAAAGTTCTGGTTTTCATCCAGCTACAATGACGCATGCAACACGAACCTCGAGTACATTGTGACGCTGCTCATTTATGCGAGCCTGGACGCATGGTAGCAGATCATGGGTGCAACGGGCGCCAACAAGACGACGTTATTAACAATTGCAAGACAGATGGTCAGGTGGTCAGGTGGTCGCATTGTAGGCGACATCAGTTTAGCTGCCAGAATATATTTAGTCGTATTGCCGCATAATTGACACCCTAGTCGTACTATCTGTGCAATATTTTGACCTTTTTCGCCCACTAGTCGAGTATATCAATTAGGACCGTCCTGGTGCTCATGTTCTTGTTTGGAATATGATGTCGTATAGCTTACACGTATACTTCAGGAAGCTCTACGTGCTGTAACCCTGTCGTAACTAGTGTGGCCCACAGACAGAAATACGCAAATATCGTACGGAAACATCACCAATTAAGCTTTTTTGTGTCAATAACTATTGCAATAACGCCAGCAAGTGTGCATGACCGCGTATGTACAAGTCGCAGCACTTCGTCTCGTGATCAAGCTGATCTAATCTGACTTGGCTAATGTGGTTGCTGATAGTAGACTCAATGGAGAAACAAGACAGATAAGGCTATCGCCCGGTGTTGCACTTGAATTCGCCAGCGAGCTTCGATAGCTCAATTACGCTCTTAAGTTAGATTTGTTCGGACCTTCGGGTATCCACGATGCTACCTAGTAGAAGAGCACAGCGACCACCGATAGCTGCTCATGCACGTTGATTGAGAACTTTTAGCTGGTAATCTTCTTGCACTCGTCGTCATTTAACTTGACCAGAAGCAATTGCTGCAAAGCCGGATGTAGGGCTCAGAGTCTTGTATTGCTTGCGTCCATGGAGATGTGGACGTCGGCCACGATCCTTCAAAACATGCTGGCGGGACTATCACGCTATGTGGCGTAGAATAGACCCATGTAGCAACTAGTCCAAGTGGTTCAAAGAGAGAGTTTAGCTCGGTCGATGGCTTGACCTCTCCCGACACGAAAAGTAGTTTCAAGCGATAAAATGTTGCGGACGAGTAGCTCTGAGAGCGCGCGCTGCATCACTACGTCGATCTGGTACCAAGAGCACTGATCTTTCGTTACTTCACACTCAGCTACGCGTAATCGTGCCGCGCGGGAAGATCGTTCCGTGGCGTATTTGGTCGAACTCAATCTCGCGGCGCTGAGGTGCAGTGCGGGACAACGCGGTTGGTGACGCTTGCAGACGGTTGCGTGACATATTGAAAAGAGGTCAGCTGAGCTCAGAGTTGTGTAGTGTCAAGCGCTCGCAGCTTCAGGCTCGAGTAGTCGTTTGCTGATCGATATCATGTTGACGCAAAAGCCTGTACGCAGCGAAGACGTAGCTGAACCACAACGCGAGCATCGGACCTGTGTTGGTGACCATGTTTCAAAGTCACGGAGCTCTTTTGCATGTGCCTTGGCTGTGGAGACTAAACGACGGGTGTGGCTATCGAAGAGCTCGTCACAGTAAATACCGAGAGCATCAAGGACTGACGTCAAATCCGCGTAGCGCAATTCCGAAGTATGTACGGTAGCTTCGCGTTGACGCACACTGAGCTGAGTTGATTAGCTGTACGGAAAGGTAAAGTCGCTAGAAGCGAAAGACTGAGACGTCGGCCGAGTGCGGGACGAACTTGGCGAAGCGCGAAGCCCTCGAGAATTCCACTTATACAACTGGTGACCTACCTCTGTATTCGTCCGCGCAGATGAGATCGTGAGCTTCCTGCTGCTTAGCCGACGGGCAAAACTTTGTTGTCGTATCCGGTTGCTGGAAGTGTTGACAGGGATCAGAACCGATATCGAGGCTGATGTCAAGCTGTCCCCCATGACGGAAGCTGTTGAACATAGATTTGTAGAAGATCCGAGCGGCGAAGTCACGGTCATCGCGATAGTCACCAACGTCGATCACGTGACGTACGCTGCAGTGCACATTGTGACCAGTAAATTGAACCTTCGCATTCTTTTTCGAGTCTTTCATTTGAATGCTATGTGGATGTCGGATCATCCGATGATGCTAGGGTCCACGCTTGTGTGCTCACTTTCACGTATAGACAAATGGATTGTGTATTACAGCACATACCAACTACGTCACAAACGACCAGACTGAACCAAGTGATTACACTAACGAGCTGATTGATGATGTTTATTGGTAATGGTTCAAGAATTCAGATAAAGTCGTCACTCTTGCTCAAAAAGCAGACACGAGCGTCGAGACATGAAGCCTCGCCACGGAGCCCAGGGCATCAACGTCGAAGAATCTCTATCACTTGAAAACATGATTAGCTCTTAGATAGGTGGGATCTACAGCCACGAATCTCACCTGTGGGGAACTTGGAAACATCTTCGATGAGAAGAAAGAGTCTCTGAGTGTCTTTCAATCTTCTCAGCAAGATGATCACTTTGTCAATTCCTGAGCTATACCGGGAGGAAGTGGTTCGTCGACGCAGATGCCGCAGGCTTTGTGATGAGGCTTAATTGGCGCGACGCTGGTACTTGTTTCTCCAGTGAGAGTGGCAACGTCAGCCGAGTCCTTCGATGCGTGGTCGACACTTGCAAGCAGCGAGCCACTAATCAGCAAGTTGCGACTACCTCATGGCTGGGCAGCAGAAATGAAAGTGATGATTGCAGACTGCGACTGCGAGTGCTTTACGTCGCACCAAAGGCTAAACGTGCAGCTTCTACATCATTCACTGGATTGAGAACTGGCAACAAGACATAGATGCAGAAGCCAAAACACATGTGCGATCCTCGATACGAGGACGAGTCCACTCATGAGACCATCGTTATATTAGGTCAAGTAGCTCAGATCCGTGTCGATGGCTCGGCTCTAAATGTCTCTCAAGTGGATAGCACCGCAGATGCTACAATTGTACACTTGACGCCTGACAATTCGCGACCGACGTGGAATCAATGAAGATAACCAGTTTGTGGCGTGCGCGGAATTGATTGGGGCAAGTTGATGCTGCAGTTGTGCAAACGATCGGACATGGTCTCCCTTTGCATCCTGATTTTCTCTACTTGTATAGGAAGTTTGAATGGGGGACATTGCGACAAGATACGCTTGTCGCGGATCTGCCTTGATCTGCACATCCGGGACCCTTTTCCAAGTTGCACTGAAGCAATCAGCGTGTCGTCAAACATTTTGTCGTCATCTTTGCTGCTTGAGTCGACACATGGATCTCGATGCTCTTGAGGTATACAATGCGCAATTACAATCGCTTCATGAAGACAAATGCTTTCTTTACTTTCTGCCATTTCTCTTCACCTGTGTGGATTACTGCGTGAAGCACATAAGTATTACGCGAAGCGTTCGCACGAGTGCATAGCTGGTAACGCTTGTAGAAGAAGCTAGTTGACATTTAGCTACATCGAAACAATAAGACGTCAGATGATTGACACCCGTGCTGCTGTCGATGCCAGTAGCCTCAGCCAAGAGAAGATGCGCCTAATCAGATCTAGTTCAATGAAGTAGACAAGAGTCTTGGACCTAAGCTTAGTACTACGTATCCATCTCTGAATTCCTGAACACGGTCATGTTGTACGACATACGCTGCATTACAAGGTCCATTAACTGAAACCTTGTGAGCTATGAGAGTTATTGGTCCTTGATACGGTAGAAATAAAGCGTGCGCGGCTCAAGGATCTTCGAGTGAGGTGTTTCAAATGCTCTTTGGCGTCATTGCTAGTAGCCGGGCATTTGTTTCCGAGCTTTGCAGCGGCTATTTGAGCCAAGAATGCTGCGTCCAAGTTTGTCTAGTGGTGAATACATCTTCCGACGCTAAAGGCCCAAGTCACGAAGTCATGAGCTCGTTGTCTTTGCAGCAATTGTACCTGTTGCAGCCTCAACGACCGGTCTGGCGAGGCTGCAAAGTGTCATGACTGGCTGGAAAGCGTCTAAACAGACTACGAGGGGCTCTTTATTCTACGTAGTAAAAGCTCTGCTTCATGATGACACCAAGTCAGACGAAGTCTGTGCTCTTGTCTACTGGTTCAGTGGCGTTTTCGTACACTACGTTCTACGAGCTCGTACGTTCGCTGATGGTCGTGATAATCTCTGCCCAGTCACTAGACTTCCTGTGGCTTATTTGAACTAGGTGGACGATGCGTTGCAAGCTGGCGTCTCGATTTTTGATGTCTAATGAGGCCAATGAGCTGACACCGGCCTCTTCGTGCCCATCAGTGGACGGAGAGCACAATCGAAAGCCGCAGTTCTATGCCCAGAAAAGGCATAATGCTTCCGAACGTCCACTCTGCGTATTCAACACAGCTGCGTCCAGTGCTGGTCAAATTGTGGCACTGTGTGGTCCTCAAGGCGCGACCATCTTCGCTCTACTTCAAAGCTCTTAGGCACTTCTAATGTTTTCTCAACTCGTGTTGGTAAACGTCTGCACGTCCACGACAACATAGCGCACATGCTTGCGCAGTTCTGTAAGATGCTAGACTGTTGCTATTCAATGAACTTTCACAACCTCGTAAACCAAACAAATGCGGGATCAACAAGCACTGGATACGATCGTGGCGCAGCGAGACGTCAAATGATTGCCATTGCAGCGCATTTCTCCAGTAAGAAACGCCGAACGCAATTGACCTCAAAAGCAGTCGTGGGTACGAGGAAGTTGCCATCCAAGTCCGACATCGAACGAGTGCTCACCAAAAGGTGCTTTGCAAAAAGATGAAAGCTGGGACTTTTCTAATTGCAGAAGTTTTGATGCTGGCGCAAAGCACGCTCTTCGTCAAACTTACGACTGCACCTCGAGCACTCGCGCTTTGCAGCAGCTCGTGGCTGAAGCTTCTGCCAGTGTGCGTCAAAATCTTCCTCCGAGATGAAGGCAAGTTCACATATCGAGCACGTTTTTGCTTCAGGAGTTGCTATCGCTAACGTTGTCGCAGCCAATCTATCGACTTCTTTTCCAAGGACAGGAGAAGCCACAATCGTATCAATCGCTGAGCTTGCTGTTACAAGCTGCTGTCTTTCAAACCAGTCCGGTTTGATGAGCGGATCGTTGCCGTGTTTGGCCACTTGGTGTTGTCTCCTGGCATCCTCATTCTTGAACGTGCGGTCACAAAAGCCGCAAGGAAGTAGGACCTTTGTGCCTGCACCATCAACTTGAAGCTCATGCATCATATGGACGTGAGTCCTCAAACCCTGCGCACACTTGAAGCTTTTCTCGCATTGCGTGCACGCAAACTTCAGATGCAGCTCCTTCTCAGCCTTCCGCTTACGACACCTGGTCATCGTCGTCTCCTCATCAACTACGACCGACACTGCAGTATTTTCCAGGTTTGTACCCCCCTCTTGTCGTTGAAATATAAACAACGTGCTTATCTGCTTCTTCTTCTCGCCATGCAGCGTAACTTGATGAAAGGACTTGCCGTTCTGATGTCGTTTGCGCTCATACGTAATCCCATAAAGAGCGTCATTGTCTACATCGTCAACCTGTCGATAAAGCTTGAGTCCGGCACTCAGCGCACGTTGTACTACTTGCCACCGTTCTGGCTGTCCGTCAGCTAGCGTTACTAGGATTTCACTATGGCCATCGTTCTCTTTGTCCAATACCTCCAACGCAGAAGCGTAAAAGTGCGATAATAAACTCTGATGTCGTCGGACATCTTCCTCTCCACAGTGTGGATGATTGAAGACCACCGAGTCAAATTGCAGCTTCTGCTCAGCGCCAGCAGCCACCAGTGACTCCCGAATATTCGTAGCATCGATACGATGCAACACTGTGGCTCCCAAGTCCTTCAATTGATGACAAATGCGTTTACTCTCGGGATATTTCGCAATCAACTCTTCGTAGCTGTCGTAGGAAGTTGCAGTCAATTGAATGAGCGTCTCATTCCCCCGACTCTTGTGCGCCTTAGCCAACGCCAATGAATACGAAAAGTTCCCATCACCAACAGTGAGAATGCGACGCTGTCCCGACCAAAGTGACGGTCGTGACGTTCCTAAGTTCTTTTCGACAGTAGACGACGGCGAAACGAGTCTCTTCTCCTTTGACTGCGTCATTAGGTCTCCCTTCTGTCCAGTAAAGCGTGTCAAATAGCTCTCGCCATGACAATTTTTCGCGGACAGAGTGAAGCCCTAATCTCTGATGGATACTTTTGTAGACAGGATATTTCGCAGACGAAAGCGTACGGTGACACTGCGAGCAGAGCTTGTTCGTCACGTCCTCGTTCATGAATACCACCGTCGTGCGCTTTTGCAACGCTCCTGCCAGCCCCTTCACTGGACTGGGTGCGTATCTATTGAAGTCCTCTATCGCGCTTACTTTGGTCCCCGTACGCCACGCACGTCTTCATGCTCATCGTCGGCATGATGTGCGTTGCGATCGCATCGACCGCTACACGTGCCATGTGCTTCCGAAAAGACTTTCACTTATACAACAATCGATCTGCGCGGAAGTTCAGCAGGAGCGCCACGTTGCTCCAGAAGTACTGCAGTCACTCCAGGCACTTCGTGTAGCTCGCGGTCTTCAGCGACGACATCTCTGCAAGCTTCTTCGTAAACTCAGGGTACCGTTTCTTCAGGCCCCCATTTGAAGCAGTAAATTGCTTGAAGCCAGTCATGTGACGATACTCTATCGACGTCACTTGCATGACATCACGCTCGTTACGACGCTTTGGGGAAGGGAAT